>JAODAL010040846.1:0-36477 GCA_025379985.1 Phyllomedusa bahiana
ATTTTTTGTTTCAATACTGATGTAGAAATGTCATTGCATACAATCGAAAAAATTTATAGTCTGAAATTTAAAACCCCAAATTTGAATTTTAGAAAATTAAAGGGGTGTTCTCACAAAAATCCTTTTAACATTTAGGGGACGATAATTGAAACTTTTTTTGTAAAATATTTGCTGTTTGATTTTACTTTGGTCAGGAGATGAGAGATTTTACCCTCTAAAGTCGCACGGTTTTTTCTGGTTACCGACCCAAGCATGGTGATCACCACCTCAGAGTCCATTCTAGTAAGGTTTTGGGAAAGCTTCCCCTTTAGTTAAGTAAACCCCCTTAAAGGTACGTTACACGAAAACAAAATACTGGTGGGTTTTCTAATTGTAGACTACAGCTCAAATTTTCTATTGAGGTCGATGGGGATGATGCAACAGTAAATTAGTGCCGTGTAGACGTAGCCTTAGACCCCTACAGCCGGAGGGCTACACTTTTTATAAATCTCTTGCGCTCATAGTCAGTGTAGCAAGAAAAGCTAGGAACAGCAAAGGTGATGTGTCGTTAATCTATAAACCCCCACACCCTAACAGCATGCGATCTAAACTGGCAAATCTGTGAAACTGAGGGAGAAAACCCCCTTTTAAGAACAAATCTCAAAAAGTGTATTACATTTTTTATTATCTATTTACATAGAAATCTGCCTCTATCTCTGTGTGTGTAAGCAGACCTTATGTTTTTGGGGTTTTTCATTAAAATAGGTAAATTCTCTGCTGTTTTCGGTTACCTGCAAAACTACGGGGGAGGTTTAAAGAAAAAATTGTTTTTAAAGGGAAATGTTTACATCTTTTCATGAGCCCCCCTAGTGGTGGCTGCAGGTGGTTTGAAATGCATTATTCACCGTTGTGACTGTAAAGGGGACCCCGATAAAATTTCCACCTCACCCCTATAATTACCCCATTACAGCAAAAAATAGGAATTTTTTAAAAGGGGGATAAAAATCTTTGATGTGACGCGTTGCTTTTTTTCCTTTCCCATAAAAAGCTTGAAAAAAATAAAGACCTCTAGAAAGGTACAGATGGGAGACCCAGCAGTTCAAACCCAAAAAAAGCCGAAACCATGAGTAACATCGAGAAGTTTGAAAGGAAATACATAAAACAGTCATTATGTAGAAGGGGTCATTGGAGGGCTTCATGCCTCCCGTAAATGATTGGGGTGGGGGGTGCGGCTCCTGCACTCCCCTGTATATGATTGGGGCTGGCGGGGGGCGGGCCTCCCGCACCCCCCTTACTGATTGGGGCGGCGGGGGGGCGGGTCCGCACTCTGTGTATATATTGGGGCTGGGGGTGCGGGCCCCGCAACCCCCTGTATTTGATTAGGGTGGCGGGGGGCGGTCCCCAAATGGATTTGATTAGGGCTGGGGCGGGCGGCTCCTGCACTCCGCTGTATATGATTGGGGCTGGCGGGGTGCGGCTCCTGCACTCCGCTGTATATGATTGGGGCTGGCGGGGGGGGGCCCCCCCACCCGTGTATTGAATGGGGCTGGGGGGGGGCAAGCTCCTGCATCTGCGTATATGATTGGGGTGGGGGGGGCGGCTCCTGCACTCCCTGTCTATGATTGGGGGGGCGCGGTGCAGCTCCTGCATCCGCTGTTATGATTGGGGCGGGGGGGGGCGGTCCTGCCTCCGCGTCTATGATTGGGGCTGGCGGGGGGGGGCCCCGCACCCCCCTGTAATGATTGGGGGTGGGGGGGGGCAGCTCCTCACCCCTGTAATGAATGGGGGGGGCGGGGGACTCCTGCACTCTGCTGTATATGATTTTGGGGCTGGCGGGGGCGGGTCCCGCACTCCCCCTGAAAATGATTTTGGGGTGGCGGGGGGGGGGCTCCTGCACCCGCTTATAAAAGAAGGGCTGGGGGGGGGCACTCCTGCACTTGCGTAAAATGATTGGGGCGGCGGGGGGGGGGCTCCGCATCCCCTGTAAATTTATTGGGGCTGGCCGGGGGCAGGGGCCCGCACTCCCCTGTTAGATTTGGGGTGGGGGGGGCGGCTCCCGCCTCCCCGTTATGATTGGGGGTGGCGGGGGGGGGCTCCTGCACTCCCCCGTAAGATTGGGGCTGGCCGGTGCAGCCCCCACTCGCTGTAATGATTTTGGGGCTGGCGGGTGCGGGTCCTCACTCCGCTGTTATGATTGGGGGCTGGCGGGGCTGCTCCTGCCTCCGCTGATATGATTTGGGGCTGGCGGGGGCGGCTCCTGAAATCCGGGTTTTTTGTTGGGGGGGGGGGCGGCTCCTGCACTCGCTGTATATGATTGGGGTGGCGGGGGGGGCTCCGCACTCTGCTGTAAGATTGGGGTGGCGGGGGGGCTCTGCACTCCCCTGTTTAAAGATTGGGGCTGGGGGGGGGGCGGCTCCTGCACTCCGCTGTATATGATTGGGGGTGGGGAGGGGGGGGCTCCCCCCATCCGCGTAAAGATTGGGCTGGCAGGGGGGCGGCTCCTGCACCCGTGTACATGATTGGGCGGCGGGGGGCGGCTCCGCACTCCCCGTACATGATTGGGCGGGAGGTGCGGCTCCCGCACTCCCCTTAATGATTGGGGCTGGCGGGGGGCGTCCCGCACTCCCCCTTTTATGTTGGGGCCGCGGGGGGGGCTCCGCACTCCGCTGTAATGAATTGGGGGTGGGAGGGGTCGGCTCCTGCATCCCCTTCTGATTGGGGGCTGGCGGGGTGCGGCCCTGCACTCCCCGTACATGATGGGCGGCGGGTGGGCTCCTGCATCCGCGTTATTATTGGGGCTGGCGGGGGGCAGCTCCTGCACTCCCTGTATATATTGGGGTGGCGGGTGGGCTCCGCACTCCCTGTAAAATGATTGGGGCGGCGGGGGGCTGCTTCGCCTCCGTGTATATGTTGGGCTGGGGGGGGGCGCCCTGCACTCCCTGTAAAGATTGGGGTGGCGGGGGCTGCCCTGCACTCCCCTGTATATGATTGGGGCTGGCGGGGGGCTGCTCCTGCACTCCGCTGTATATGATTGGGGCTGGCGGGGGGGGTCCTCACTCTGCTGTAAAAAGACTGGGGGCTGGCGGGGTGCCTCCGCACTCCGCTGTATAGATTGGGGGGGCGGGGGCGGCTCCTGCACTCCGCTGCTTGATTGGGGGTGGGGGGGTGCGGCTCCCGCACCCGCTGTTATATTGGGGTGGGGGGGGGCGGTCCGCCTCCGCTGTATATGATTTGGGGGTGGGGGGGGCGCTCCTGCACTCCGCTGTATATGATTTGGGGGTGGCGGGGGGCGGCTCCCGCACTCCGCTTATATGAATGGGGGTGGGGGGGGCGCCCTGCCTCTGTTTATGATTGGGGGTGGCGGGGGCGGGCCCCGCACTCCCCCTGTATATATTTTGGGGCTGGCGGGGGGGGGTCCTGCACTCCCCCTGTATATGATTTGGGGCTGGCGGGGTGCGGGCCCCCGCACTCCCCTGATTGATTGGGGGTGGCGGGGGCAGCTCCTGCACTCCGCTGTATATAATGGGGCTGGGGGGGGGCAGCTCCTCCTCTGCGTATATATTGGGGCTGGGCGGGGGGGGGCCCTGCACTCCCCTGGATAAAGATTGGGGCTGGGGGGGGGGCAGCTCCCGCACTCGCGTATATATTGGGGCTGGCGGGGGGGCTCCTGCACTCCGCTGTATATGATTGGGGGGGGCGGGGGGGAGCTCCGCACTCCCTGTATATATTGGGGCTGGCGCGGTGCAGCTCCTGCATCCCCTGATATGATTGGGGTTGGGGGGGGGAGCTCCTGCACTCCCCTGTAAATGATTGGGGCTGGCGGGGGGCGGCTCCTGCACTCCCCTGTACATATTGGGGCTGGCGGGGGGCGGCTCCTGCACTCCGCTGTATATGATTGGGGCTGGCGGGGGCGGCCCTCACTCCGCTAATATTGGGTGGCGGGGGGGTGCCCCTGCACTCCCCTGTATTGATTTGGGGGTGGGGGGGGGCGGCTCCTGCACTCCGCTGTATATGTTGGGGCTGGGGGGGGCGGCTCCGCCTCCCTTTTTGATTGGGGCTGGCGGGGGGGCGGCTCCTGCACTCTGCTGTATATGATTGGGGCGGCGGGGGGGGGCTCCGCACTCTGCTGTCTATGATTGGGGCGGGGGGGCTTTCCTGAATCCGCTGTCTATGATTGGGCTGGCGGGGGGGGGCGGCCCTGCACTCCGCTTTTTATGATGGGGTGGGGGGGGGGCGGGTTTCCCGACTCCGCGTATATGATTGGGGGGCGGGGGGCGGTCCTCACTCCGCTGTATATGATTTTGGGGTGGCGGGGGCGGGTCCTGACTCCGCTGTAATATTGGGGCTGGCGGGGGGCTGTTCCTGCCCCTCCGCTGACATGATTGGGGTGGGGGGTGCGGCTTCCCGCACTCCCCTGTATATGATTGGGCGGCGGGGGGTGTTTCCTGCACTCCCCTGTAATGATTTTGGGGGAAACGGGGGCGCTCCTGCACTCCCTGTATATGATGGGGGCGGGGGGGGTGCGGCTCCTGCATCCGCTGTAATGATTGGGCTGGCGGGGTGCGGCTCCTGCACTCCGCTGTATATGATTGGGGCTGGCGGGGTGCGGCTCCTGCACTCCCCTGTATATGATTGGGGCTGGCGGGGGGGCTCCTGCCTCCCCTGTTATGATTGGGGTGGCGGGGGGCAGCTCCGCATCGTTTTTATGATTTGGGGGGGCGGGGGCGGCTCCCCCCTCCCCGTAATAGGGGTGGGGGGGGGGCGGGCTCCTGCACTCCGCTGTATATGATTTGGCTGGCGGGGGGGGCTCCTGCACTCCCCGGGTTATATTGGGGTGGCGGGGGGCGCTCCTGCACTCCGCTGTAAAAAGATTGGGGGGGGGCCCGGGGGCGGGTCCTGCACTCCGTTAATTTTATTAGGGGGGGGGGGGCCTCCCCGCACTCCGCTGTATATGATTGGGGCTGGCGGGGGGCGGCTCCTGCACTTTTTTCCGCGATGAGCCCTCCCCCTTCACATTCACCAGACGGAAGATTGTGCTTGTAGAATGTTTTGCGGGCGGAAAACCCGTGCAGTGGGGACAGTGGGGGCTGCTGCACAGGTTTTCCATAGAGCCCCATTATGCTCATTTTCGGCCGGTCTGCAAAACCCTACTGCCTGAAAAGCCCGGGCCGAAAACCCGTTCAGTGGGGCGTCCCCCAGGTTTTTTTCACACGGCGATTTTGCCGCTTTTTTTTGGGGCGTTTTTTTTGCCAAACACTGTTTAGTTCACCAAAAAACAAGGTTTTTTCCCCACTTTTTTGCGTCCATTCTGAAGCTTTCAAAACTCAGCGCGGGTTTTGAGCTTTTTTTCTGGTTTTTTTTTTGCCCCGGTATTTAATTTCTATGGGGTTCCAGAAAGAAAACCGTTTTGGAAAACTGCTGAACAGTGCTGCATGGGGGCATTTTCAACGAAAGGGTTTTGAAATGATTTTGGACGCTAAGGCCCCCGTTTTACACGGGGTTTTTTTCCCGAGGATTTTGTGGCCGTATTGGGGCGCAAAATCCGCCGTGAAAAACCGGGGGGGGGGCCCCAGCGCGGGGGGGCGCCGCTCCCCGGCCCCAAAGACAAGCCCTGTTTAGGCGCGTCCGCGCCCTAAAAAATGTGCCTGCACTTTCTCCTCCGCGGCGGATTTGCGGCGGGAAAGCGAGGATTCCACGTTCTCTTTTGAGAGCTGGGGTTCCGTAAAGACTCCGACGATTGGCCCGTATTGAAGCGCAAAACCGGCGGGAATACGGCGCCAATCCGTCGGCAAATAAGCCGTGTGAAGGGCCCTAAAAATTCGCAACCAAATCAGCCGTGTGAACTTACCTTAAAGGGGTTGTCTCGCTACAAAGATATAGCTTCAAATTTGTGGGATACACAATAAATAAAGATCATTTTTCCAAATATAGTGCATTGTTACTAGTTTTCCCTAAAGTGATAAGTGAATTTCTTAACTCAGTGGCATATTTCAGTTCACTCAGTAACACGACCTGTAAAACAAATATTCCCTGGGCTGTTTGTTCAATGAGATAACAGAGAGTAGTCTTCACACAGCGTGGGCAGTGTTCAGGTCAGTGTCCTTGTGACTGCCCAGACCAGTTATAAAACATGCTTGATTTATCTCATAAGTAAACAGCTCTTGTAATTTTGGGGTTTTGTTTTGGGGATCAGTTAAGAAGTCCTGCAGTAGTTTGAGAAGCTAAATACTAATCTAATTAGCATCATGAAAGCACAACTTAGCTGATAACAAGCATTGGAGCTTATGCAAATTTGTCGTTGAACTCAGGAGGAAGTGACAGTGAATGTCTTTCATGACATTCTTTGAAACCTGTGGGGAGACAACTCCTTTCTTAAAAGTAGTTTTTGACCCTGTTTTTGGGGAAGAATCGGCTCAAAATACCTAAGTCCTAATCAGACCGCACTTTCCCGTTGAACAAACAATTACTACAGAGGAGGGAAACAATATCGTATCATCAATAGTCCGTTTGTTATAGTTTTGTGCCGACTTTCCTGTATTACAGATAATTCTTGTAACGTTTCGTCTCTTTGCTCTTATAATATCTTCAGTATAAGATGTATTTTAGATTGACTTTAAATGTATAATTTGCTTTATGAAAATGTATCAGGACATTTAGAAAAAATGGGGCTAAAAACGTCAAATTTTCTGACGGCGGAGGAAAAAACAAACCTGTTTTAAAGATTACTAAAGGGGTTGTAACAATTCAAGGATTTGCTTTGTATAGTTAATGAGATCTTGCATTAAACTATGTCAACTATGCAATACATGTCCATTAAACAGTGTCCTACCTATTGTGAGATATCCCCTAGTGTATGGGCTTGCAAATCTCATAGCCTATCTCGGGTCATATTAGCTACAGTACCTGTTTGATACTATCCTGATAGGCTGCCACAGCATATGGGGCTTTTGCTACAGGACTCGTGTACCGGGATTCTACTGCAGCCACTAGTTGGAAGCCAGTAAACGAGTGAATATTGATAGTCAAAATGACACTCCAAAAGTTATACCGGTATGTGCCCGGTGAGAATCATGCAGTGAGAACAAACCCCTTTTAAAGGGTTTTGCCACAAAGGGCTTTTTCATTGCCTGATTTGTAACTGACTTCGCTTTAGTGAATCAAAAATGGAGCCGTGCCATCGATTTGTTTGACCCTGCATATCATGTTCGACCTCAGCAGGTTTGGACAATCACAATGCCTCTTTCCTATAGGTGTGCTCATTCTTAATCAAACAAAAGTTTGTTTTATTGTAAAGGTCACAAAGTGAGTAGCATAACAATGTAGCTTGGACGTGGTTAGCCAACTTCTGCCTTCCATCTTAGGCGTATTAAGGGTTCTAGGTTAAAATCATTGACAGGAACCAGATGTGGATTTCCTTTTTATCAATGCACTAAACTGAATGAAGGGATTTCTATTTGTTTGACACTTTTGACGATTTCTAAGGAGTACAGAGGTCGGGAAGTAGACATGACAGCACCTGGGGGCTTTGAACATTCTCGATCTGAAGTGTTAGTGTGTGTGATTACTAGGCAGGAAGGACTGACCAGTAGCTTCCTAGATAGGTAGATGTGTATCCAATTATTCTATGGGAGTCCAGTACGTGCAAGGGGAGCTGGGTTTCTCCATCAATCGCTTACTGGGATGTTACCAATAACAGGGGAGCACTGGAGTCTCCATTCCTGTTCTATGGGAGATTCCCAGACAGAGGGGAACAATGAGCCGCTGTGTTCATCTATTACTGTTCTATGGGGAGTTCCCAGTACAGTGGGAGCACTGTGTTCTCTATTCTGTTCCGATGGGAGACCTGTTTACCAGTACAGGGGAGCACTGTGTTCTCCATTATCCTCTATGGAAGTTACACAGTACAGCGGGAAGCGCTGTGTTCTCCTTCTGTTCTATGGGGAAGTTCCCATGTACAAGACGGACAAGGACCTGAACGGCGCTGGTTCTCCAATTCCTGTTCTTATGGGATTGTTTACCCAGTACAGGGGGGGCCCTAAGCGACTGTGTTCTCCCATTCTCCTTCATTATGGGAGTTCCAGTAAAGGGTGAGCAAGCGCTGTGGTCATACCATTCTATTTATGGGAGCAGAAGGTTCACTCGGTAAGTGGACGAGCCTGATGGTTCTACTCCATTTTGTTCTATGGAGTTCCAGTGTACTGGGAGAGGGATGTGTTCTCCATTATGTCTCTATGGGGAGTTTCCAGTACACAGGGGAGACGCTGTGTTATCAAATTCTTCCTTTTATGGGAGTTCCACAGGTATCAGGGAAAGAGGTGCGCTGTGTTCTCCAATTCTGGTTACTAATGGTACTTTCCCAGGACAGGGAGAAGCGACTAGTGTTCTCCATTCTATCTGTTCTATATGGTTAAACTTACCAGGTCTGGGCTGAGGAGATTATGTGTCTTGTTTCCATTCTGTTCTATAGTACTTCCCAAGGACAGGGGTGCGCTGTTGTTCTCCATTCTGGTTCTATGGTTACTTCAAAGGTCTAGAGGCAGAGAGAGCATGTGCCGTCGTGTTATCCATTCTGTATCTATGGGATGTTCCCAGGAAAGGGGTGCGCTGTCGTTCTCCATTATCATCTATGGAGTTCACAGTACAGTGCGTGACCTGAGCGCTAAGGTTCTCATTCTCTCCCCTTTTATGGGCAGGTCCTCAGTAAAGGGGAAAGCGCTGTGTTCTTCATTCTACATCTATTGGGAGGTTCATGTGCAGTGGGAGCACTGTGTTCTCCAATTACATAGATTACTATTGGGGAGCTTAGACCTGTAAAAGAGGGCGCAGCGCTTGTTTTCTACATGTCTCTTCTATGGGAGTTACCCAGTTCAGGCGCAGCGCTCAGCAGCCGTAAGCTTGTGTTTGGGTCGCCATCCTGTTCTATGGGATGATCACCAGTACAGGAAGAGAAGCTCTGCTGATTACTCTCATTTATCCTAATTTGGGCTAAAAGATCCCACAGTAACAGGGGTGCGCCTTGTGTTATCCATTCTCATCTATGGGAACCATAAGTTCCAGTACAGGGGGGGAGCGCTGAGTCTCCATTCTCTCTAATGGGAGTTGCACGTACAGCGGAGAACGCGCTGTAGCTCTTCACCAATTCTCCTCTAGGAGAGTTCCCTGTGTAAAGTGGGACGAACCGAGCGCTGTGGTTCATCCAATTCTGTTCTATGGGCAAGTTCCCAGTACAAGGGAGCACTGTGTATCTTCCATTACAGTTCTAGGGAGTTCACCAGTAAAGGAGACCGATGGCTGTGTTCTCCATTCTGTTCATTAATGGGACCGTTTCCCAAGTACAGGGGATCGCTAATCGCGCTACATCCAGCGATGTGTCCTCCTTTCTTGTTCTACTGGTATTCCAAGTACCAGGGACGAAGCTAGGTGTTCTCCTATTCTGGTTTTATGGGCACGGTCACTGTACAGGGTGATCGCGCTGTGTTATCCAATTCTCCTCTATGGAGATTACCAGTACAGGGGATCAGCGCTCCGTGTTCTCCATTTCATCTAATGGGCGTTACCAGGAAAGGGCGTAGCGCTATGTGTTCTACATTTATCCTCTATGGGAGCTCCCAGTACAGGGCGAGCGCTGTGTTTCCAATCTCACTCTAGTGACGTTCCAGTTACAGTGGGAGAGCCTGTTTCTCCATTCTCCTCCTTTGATGAATGTTCCAGTACAGGGAGCAAGCGCTGTGTTCTCCATTCTCCATTTTGGGTGTTACCCAGTCAGTACAGGGGCGCGGCTGTGCCTTCTCCATCTTATGTTCTTTAGGAGGCATTCCAGTTCCCCAAGTTACAGGGATGGCGCATGTATTCTCCATTCTGTTTCTATGGGAAGGAGTTCACACTTAAGGGAGAGCGCTAGTGTTCTCCATTATCACTCTGTGGAGAGTTCCCAGTACAGGGGTGCGCCTGTGTTGCACATTAATCCTCTGTGGGATACATGTTCACAATGTTAAGGGAGGGCGCTGTGTTCTCTCCATTCTTCCTCTATGGGATTCCACGGTACAAGTGGGGGACAAAACTCAGCTGTGTTCATCATTCTGTTATATGGGGTACCAGTTTCCCAGTACAGTGGCAGAGCGCTTGTGTCTCCCATTCTGTTTCCTATGTATCCTTCCACCAGTACCATGAGGGTTCGCGCTGTGTTCTTCAATCTCCTCTTTGGGAGTTCCAAAGTATAGGCATGGTGCCCACTGTACTCCTCCAATTTCTGTTCTATGGGTCGTTCCCAGTAACAGGGGGAAGGAGCTGTGTTATCCATTTTCGTTCTATGGGAGTTCCTCGAGTACAGACCCCCGGGGAAGCGCTAGTGTTCTCCATTCTCCTCTGTGGGAGTTCCCAAGTACGGGGAGAGCGCTGTGTTATCCATCTCTGTTCTATGGGAGTTCCCAGTTACAGGGGACCCCAGCTGTGTTCTCCATTCTGTTCTAGGGAACACGTTTCACAGTTATAGGGGAGCGATGTAGTTATCCCCATTCTCCTCTATGGGAGTTCCCAGTACAGGGGGGCGCGTGTTCTCCATGCTGTTCTACGGGAGATTCCACAGTACAGGGTGAGCGCTGTGTCCCTCCATTCTCCTCTATGGCGAGGTTCCCAGTACAGGGGACGCGCTTTGTTCTACATTATTCCTCTAGGGGTTCCCATGTACAGGGGAACCCCGCGCTGTGTTCAGCCATACTCAGAACTCCCATAGAACAGACCGGAGAGTCGGTCACGAGCCTGATCTTATCTTCATTCTGAGCTGAGGCCTGTCCCGGTATTTGGTGGGGGGAGCACCGGTCCCTTTTCTCCATTGATGGATGTTGTGTATTTGTGACACTTCCTTCCTCTTCGGCTCCTTCCCCTGCTGTTGCTCGGTCTTATGTTCTGCTATTGCACTTCATGGCTTCCCGGCTGCCACCTCCGCGCACTAACCTCCTCTTGTTTCCATCCCCAGGCCTGGCTGTCAGAAGTGGAAGGCAAAGTGGTGCAGAGGAGCGAGAGGAGACACAGCGCCGAGGCCAATCACCTGGTGGCACAAGGACGAGAGAGGTTATTATCAGAAGAAGGAGGGACCCACCCCCCCCCCCCCCCCCCCAAACTATCCCCTCAATGGGCTACGGAAATCCCTGACGCCATGTATTCATACTACACTTTCTCTCATTCGCTGTAAACCTCGAAACTTAGGCGGCAGATCTGGGCAACTGGTAGATGTCGGCTGGAAGGGTTTGTGATGGTTTATAATGGGGCTGTCTCAGTACAACCCTGTGTTTGTGGTGTATGAGGGCTTATGGGGGTCTCCAGCTACGGCCCCCTCTATAAGCCAGAGCCATAAACGCAGGCAGCGGTTTGCTCGTTCTGGTGGTTTCCTGTCCAGTGGTTGACAGAATCAGAGTGGGGAAATCTCTGCCCGACTGTGGCTTCCTCCTACAAGATCTAGTGATAATGGGTGTCCATTTTTTTTTTTTTTTTTTTTGAAAGGTTGTACCCGTCCCATGCAATAGTGACCTATCAGTAGCATGTGCCATCACTTTTTGATTAGTAGGGGTCTGACATGGACCCTCTCCTTTCCTGATAATACAGCCAGGTGAGGGGAGGTGGAGGAGGCTAAGCTGGGGGTGGGGGCATCCTGATAGTGGGAATAAGAAGACACAACCCTTGCACAGAGTCCCCACCATTCACAAAAATTATTTTTGAGATGCAATTTAGGAGATTGGAACAACCCTTTAGATACCTCTCTGTGCTGGAACTGCAGGGAAATTACAAAGGTCTACAGATTTCCTTATAACTAAGCAAAGTGAAGGGGGTTTCCAGCATGGGAGCCCCTTCCCTGGAGGAGGTGCCTGGAATTTACCTCTAGATCTGGAGGATGTGGAATCCCCTGGGTGTGGACTTTGGGGATTTACAGGGAAAAACCTGAAGGATGCGAAAATGACAGAAGAAGAGTCCCCGACCAGACCAGGAAGCTGGAAACGCAACATAAGAGACATCTCTAATGGGTATACGGGCAGGGGTTGTCAAATACTGCCGGCCCTCCAGCTGTTGGGATACTACAAACCTACCATCACATGCCCACATGTTATAGATTATACAAATGAATGATGGGAGTTGTAGTTTCCCAACAGCTGGAGGGCCGGCAGTTTGACACCAGTGGTACAGGGTGCTCCATTGCTTTTATGTTATGGCATCCAGATGTCTGAATCTTAAGCTGAGCTTACGGGTTAGAGAGTTGTGGACCAGACGCTTGTTCAGTCAGCTACTATCTATCTTTACACCCTCTGAGTGTCCCAGGACCCCTGTGCTCCTCCCTGGGCCACGCCGGACCCTTGTGCTCCTCCCTGGGCCGCGCCGGACCCTTGTGCTCCTCCCTGGGCCGCGCCGGTCCCCCTTGTGCTCCTCCCTGGGCCGCGCCGGACCCTTGTGCTCCTCCGTGGGCCGCGCCGGACCCTTGTGCTCCTCCCTGGGCCGCGCCGGTCCCCTGTGCTCTCCATGGGCCAGCGCCCGGTTCCCGTGCATTACTCCCTGGGCACGCCGCACGGGTCCCCTGTGCTCCTCCCTGGGGCGCGACCGGTCCCCATGTGCTACCTACCTGGGCGCGCTCGGTCCCCTGTGATCCTAATGGCCGCGCCGGTCCCTGTGTCCTCCTCTGGGGCCGCTGCCGGTCCCCATGCTGTGCTCATCCCCTGGCCGCGACAGAGTCGTCCCCTAGTGCTCCTCACTGGGCCCGCGCACGGTCACCCTGTGCTCCTCCCCTGGGCAGCGACGGGTACCCTGTGCTCACTCTCCTGGGCCCGCGCCCGGTCCCATGGTGCTCCTCCCTGGGCCGCGTTGGTCCCCTGTGCTCCTCCCTGGGCCGGTTGGTTCCCCTGTGTTCCCTCCATGGGCCGCGCACAGGCCACCTGTGCTCCTCCCGCGGCCGCGCAGAGTCCCACTGGTGCTCCTCCCTGGGCGCGACGGTTCCCCTGGTGATATCCCTGGGAACCGCGACCGGACACCACCGTGTGCTTCCCCTCCTGCGGCCGCGCCGGACCCCTGTGCTCCTCCCTGGGCCGCGCCGGTCCCCTGTGCTCCTCCCTGGGCCGCGCCGGACCCCTGTGCTCCTCCCTGGGCCGCGCCGGACCCCTGTGCTCCGCCCAGGGCCGCGCCGGTCCCCAGTGCTCCTCCCTGGGCCGCGCCGGACCCCTGTGCTCCTCCCTGGGCCGCCGACGCAAGGACTACCCTGTGTCCTCCCTGTGGACGCGCCCGGGACCCCATGTGCTCCTCCCGGCCGCGACGGACCCCCTGTGCTCCTCCACTGGGCCGCGCCCCGGACTCCACTTGTGATCCTCCCTGGGTCGCGCCGGACCCCTGTGCTCCTCCCTGGGCCGCGCCGGACCCCTGTGCTCCTCCCTGGGCCGCGCCGGACCCCTGTGCTCCTCCCTGGGCCGCGCCGGACCCCTGTGCTCCTCCCTGGGCCGCGCCGGACCCCGGTGCTCCTCCCGGGGCCGCGCCGGTCCCCTGTGCTCCTCCCTGGGCCGGCCGTTGCCCTGTGATCCTCTGTGGCCGAGCGGTGCCCTGTATCCTCCATGGGCCGCGACGGTCACCCACACCTGTGCTCATCCCCTGGGCCGCGCCGGTCCCTCGTGCTCTCCCTCCCTGCCGGCCGCGCCGGGCCCCCCTCGTGCTCCTACCCCTGGGCCGCGCCGGTCCCCTGTGCTCCTCCCTGGGCCGCGCCGGGTCCCCCTGTGCTCCTCCTGGACGCGCCTCGGGTCCCCTGTGCTCCTCCATGGGCGCGCCGGTGGCCCTAGTGATCCTCCCTGGCCGACGCCGGTGCCCTGTGCTCCTCCCAGGGCCGCGCCGGTGCCCTGTGCTCCTCCCTGGGCCGCGCCGGTGCCCTGTGCTCCTCCCTGGGCCGCGCCGGTCCCCTGTGCTCCTCCCTGGGCCGCGCCGGTCCCCTGTGCTCCCTACATGGGCCGCTGCCGCCGCGACCCTGTGCTCCTCCCTGGGCCGCGCCGGACCCCTGTGCTACCCCTCTACATTAGTCAGTCAGCAGGTTTGAGGGACATCTACTATGTACAGCCCACTTTAGCTAGGAGCCTGGGATCTAGAAATCCCTCCAGTGGCTTTTAGGAAGTGCCCGGTGTATACATCAAGGCTTCAGCTCTGACTCTGAGGTTTTCAGTCCTTATATATTTGGAAACTGCAAGATTTAAAGAAACTAGGACAAGATCAAGGAGAAGCATTTGGGGGGGTTCCTTGGGGCCATAACATGATCACTTCTCCACTTTTCCTCGCACTCATTTTGATAAAGTTAATCCAATCCAGTTTATGAAAATCAAGCAGCCATAACCATTGGGGTCAGGGTTCTGGGCCCTAATGGGATGGACCAGTCTGGAACATGACTGACACTGGAAACGCTCCTTGGCACCGTCCTCATGGGGTTCACCAGTGCCGGGTCCGCCAGGTCTACTGTAGCGCCCCCTGTAGGAGTAATGGTTTCCTTGTCTCTTAACAGTCCGGAAGGAAGTTACACGGAAGATGCGACCCAAGAAGGAAGAATCCAGCCGCAGCCAGCCGTCCATACAGAATTCGACGACGAGTTTGACGATGACGACCCCCTCCCGGCCATTGGACATTGTAAAGCGATCTATCCGTTTGATGGTATGTGTGAAACATGCGGCTGTGTCTACGCTCTGCGTATAATCAATAAGGACGTGATAGATCTGCACCGATCGTGCTCCTGTCATAGGGAACAGTATTTAGGGATTAGCTCTGCAGTGTGAGGGCCAAAGACCCCGGATTGTCTTTCACTCCTATATTAGGTATTTTACTTCCGAGACCAAATGCTCTGTGCACATCCTTGCCGCCCGGTGTAAGGAGCTTGTAGCATTCACATACTGTATGGATATACAAGAGTTGGGTGGAGTAGCTGGCGGCCAAACACAATGGCTCAAGCTTTAGAAGCGAGTAAAGCAAGTATACCAATATCACTGGTTCTGTAAAATACACACATTAACATGGTTTTAATGGACAAACATTCTAGGTCCGCCACTGTTACTGTAGAGAGGAGCATTGACCGGCCTATCCACTGCATGTACCTCACTATTACATGTTGAAGCTGGACATGACATGCTGAGTACCACATGTACTGTAGGGAGGTGCTAGAGACCGCCAATCCACTGCCATGCCCCTCTCACTAATACATGTAAGAGCAGTAAAGGACATGTAGTAACGCACTGTACTGTAGAGAGGCGCTATTAGACCTCAATCACTGCATGCACATCACTAACTTACATGTAAGAGCAGTAAGTTCAGGACATGTAGTACCGCACTGTACTGTAGAGAGGCGCTATAGGACCAACAATCACTGCACTGCACCTCATATATCCATGTAAGCAGCCAGTACAGGATGTAGTATCCGCACTGTACTGTAGCAGAGGCACATATAGAACGCCAATCACTGCCTGCACCTCAACTAATACATGTAAAGAGCGTACACGGACCATGTGAGTACCGCATCGTACTGTAGAGGGCCGCTAACCTAGACCACCAATCACTGCACTGCACCTTCACTTAATACATGTATAGAGCCAGTACAGGACAGGTAGTACCGCACTGTACTGTAGAGACTGAGCTATTGACCAACAATCACTGCATCGCCACCTCTCTAATACATGTAAGAGCAGAGTCCAGGGCCATGTGTACTGCACTGTACTGTTGAGAGGCGCTATAGGACCTCCAATCTACTGCCATGCACCTCACTCAATTACATGTCAGGCAAGTAAAGGAATGTAGTACTGCACTGACTGTGAGAGGCGCTATAGACCCGCACCAATCAATGCATGCCTCCTCACTAATACATGTAAGAGCAGTACAGGAACATGTAGTACTGCACTGTACTGATCTGTTAGAGAGGCGCTATAGACCGACAACACTGCATGACCTCAACTAATATCATTAAGAGCAGTAAGAACATGAGAGACCAGTACCCCACTGTACTGTAGAGAGGCGCCATAGACCGCCATTCACTGGCATGCACCTCACTAATACATGTCCCCCCAAGAGGCAGTACAGGACATGTAGTACTGCCCTGTAATGTAGAGAGGCGCTAAGGACCCGACAAATCACGGCAGCACCTCACTAATACATTGTAAGAGCTGTTCACGGACTTGTAGTCCGCACTGTACTGTAGAGAGACATAAAATGTTCCTGATAACCGTCTGGATCCTCCATGAGCCGCAGATCAGCAGTGTCTGTATCTTGTATCTGCACTCACCATACAATGGCCCAAGAAAGAGCATGGTCTGCAGGAAACGCTGGGCCTTATGTATGAAATCTGTCGAGCAGTAAGCCTTTCTTTGTTGCCCATAGCAACCAATCGGAGCATAGCTTTCATTTTTCCAGTGCACTCTATGACATGAAAGCTGAGCTCTGATTGGTTGCTGCGGGCAACAAAGAAAGGCTTACTGCTCGACAGATTTCATACATAGGGCCCACCCCAGTGTATCACTTCCGAGGACATTGTCTCTGGAAACTTGTTATACTGAGGACTTGTCTGTCGGGAAACATTGTATCCCCGAGGGACATTGTCTGCTGGGGGAAACATTGTCTCCCGAGGACATTGTCTGCTAGGAAAACCTTGTATCCAGGAGGACATTGTCTGCTGGAAACTGTGTATCCTTAGCTCATTGTCTGCTGGAAAACCTTGCTATCCCCAGACCAGAGGACATTGTTCTGATGGTAACCTTGTATCCTCCGACGGAACATTGTATGCTGGATAACATTGTATCCTAGAGGACATTGTCTGCTGGGGAAACATTGTAATCCCCCGAGTGGACATTGTTGCTGGGGAAAACATGTATCCCAAGAGGGACTAGTCTCTGATGGAAAACCTTGTATCCCGAGGACATTGTCTGCTGGAGAAACATTGTATCCTTAGCAATTGTATGATGGAAACTTGTATCACGAGGACATTGTCTGCTGGAAACTTGTTTCCTGAGGGACATGGGTCTGCTGCGAAAAATTGGTATACTCGTGGCCATTGTTCTGCTGGAATATCCTTGTATCCCAACGAGGACATTGTCGGCTGGAATAATTGTATCCTGTGGACATTGTTTGCGGGGAATTATATCCTGAGGAACATTGCCTGCTGGAAACCATTGTATCCCGAGGACATTGGTTGCTGGACACATTGTAAACGAGGACAGTCTGCTGGGAAAACCTTGTGTATCCCAGGAGGACATTGTCTGCTGGGAAACCTTGTATACCGCAATGACATGGTCTGCTGGAAACCTTGTATCACGAGGACATCTGTCTGCTGCAAACATTGTATCCATCCGAGGACCTTTGTATCTGAAAAACATTGTATCCTCGAGGAATTGTCTGCTGGGAAACATTGTCATCCTGAGGGAAATTGTCTGCTGGAAACATTGTATCATGAGGGACATTGTCTGCTGGAGGATAACCTTGTATCCCCGAGGACATTGTCTGATGAAAACCTTGTATCCAGAGGACAATTGTCTGCTGGAAACATTGTATCTGAGGACATTGTCTGATGGAAACCTTGTAATACCCCCCAGAGGGACATTGTCTGCTGGAAACTTGTATAACCTCAGAGGACTTTGTCTGCCGGATAACATTGTATCCTGTGGGAAATTGTCTCGCTGGAAACCATTGTATCCCCCCCAGGAGGACAGTCGTCTGCTGGAAACATTTGTATCCCAGAGGGACATTGTCTGCTGGAAACCTTGTATCCCAGCAGGGACATTGTCTTTGGGGGATACCATTGTTACTCACCACACAGAGGTAGCACTTGTATGCGGGGAAACCTTGCTATCCAGGAGGGACATTGGTATGCCCGCATACCTTGTATCCCGGAGGACATTGTTCTGCCGGAACGATATCATATGTATCCTACCCCAGCAGGACAATTGTCCTGCTGCAAACCTTGTATCCCGCACCCACCGCCGAGGGACATTGTCTGCTGGAAAACTTGTTCCCACCCCGTGGAAATTGTCTGCTGGGAAAACCTTGTATCCCTTTTTACTCTCATCTACTTCTCATCTCCACGAAGGAGGACATTGTCTGCTGGATAAACTTGTATCCCGAGGAATTTGTCTGCTACTGGAAACACTTGTATCCCCCCGGAGGACATTGTCTGCCGGAAACCTTGTATCCACGACGGACATTGTCTGCCGGAAAAATTGTCATCCTGTGGACATTGTTATGCAGGGGACATTCATACTCCTCGAGGTATTGTCTGGCTGGAATATCTTGTATCCCGGGGACATTGTCTGCTGGAAACATTGTTTCCGGGGACATTGTCTGCTGGAAACATTGTATCCCGGGGACATTGTTATTGATGGAAAACCATTTGTATCCCGAGGACATTGTCTGCTGGATGGAAACCTTGTATCTTGAGGACATTGTCTGCTGGAAACCTTGTATACGGAGGATATTGTCTGCTGGAAACCTTGTATCCGGAGGGTTCTGTGACTTGTAATAGTAACAAATCGTTGATCTGATTAATGCTTCAGAAAGCTTCTCCCATTTGCCACTAGGGGCGTAGTTGTGGGCTCAGAAATCGGGGGTGGCTGCGTTGGCTGTTGGGGATTGCACGTTGTGGTTCCTCCATATTCCGGCTTTGTTCTTCCTCCTACCCTTCATTGTCCCTGTGTCTGTCCCATCCAGGTAATAATGAAGGCACCCTGGCCATGAAGGAAGGCGAAGTCATGTATATCATAGAGGAAGACAAAGGCTACGGCTGGACAAGAGCAAGACGGCAGAACGGGGATGAAGGCTACGTGCCCACGTCTTACATAGATATTACTCTAGAGAAAAACAGTAAAGGTGCAGTAACCTATATCTAAGCTAGTAGACCCCACACTGGGCTGAGCGAGGCGGAGGAGACGGCTCGCTGACCGGGAGACTTGAATGGGATATTGGTGGTGCCTGGCGGATCACAGTGCGAGCACAGTGGGAGATTTGGAGAGACGCGGCGGTTCTCTTCACCGGTTGCCTTACACCGCGCTGCGCGTTTCACACCCGTCATCGAGTCGTCATATTTTATAGAATCTTTTCTACTCCTCTTTCGGTTTCATCTGTGAAGGATAGTGTTATTTTTATCGCCCCCCCGACCCTCGTTTTCTCCGCTCTGCATGTGTGTGGGGAGGTGAATGTCCATTTATACCTTCTCCCCTCAGAAACTGTGTTTAATTTTTTTTTTAATTTAGTACAAAGGACAAAATACTGAGCCAAAATATCAAGAATTTTTTAATTTTTCCTCCCTTTGTTCCCGGTTGTGTCGCTGTGGACGCCATGTTTGTACCTTTTTACGCTGTGGATTTTATATTCTGCAGCGGCTTTTAACCCTGTGGTTTATGATGTTCCTTCGTTGCCGCGTCCTCGGGCCGCCATTGTTAAGGTGCCTTGATTTGGTGGTTGTTCTGCCACATTCCCTCATGGTGATCGGGAACGTTCACGTTACCTTGAGCATCGGGACTGTCCGCACCCATTGCCTTGATTTCTTTGACTTCGTAAAACCAAATATGTTCTTAATAAACATAAATCTTTTTTTGACCAAGATACAATAAATCCAATTTCTTATGTAAGTTGTTGGATGTCGTGTCTGGTTCTGGTTCGTCAATTTGATAACATTGCTCCGAGGTCTGGTGAGATATTACTAAGCAATAGCAAGCACAGACCTGAGTGGCCTGACGGCGGCTGAAGGCAGGTGCAGACATGGGGGCAATTAAAGGGGCTTCGCATCGCGAGGTTTCATGTTTATTAAAATAGTCACGTCATAAACTAGTTCTCTATATCCAGAGAGAGGTTTTTACATTTACTAATATTCACAGTGTTACAGCCTGGTCTCTGTATAGTGATCTCTGTACAGTGTGTAGCAATGCAGACATCCGCCTAATGAGCTGAGGCTGGAGGACACACATGCCTCAGTCTCCTTCTCAGCAGGTCTTGGCTATAGTGAATCTCTTACAGGTGTGTTGCAATTGATGCACGTCCACTAATGAGCTGAGGCTGGAGGATACTCCATGATCAGTTCAATCCCCCTACAGCCAGGTTCTGCATAGTGATCTCTTGTACCAGTGTTCGCAATGTGCTCGTCCACCTAATGAGCTGAGGCTGGCGGACACATATGCCAGTCACTCTACAGCCGACACCAAGGTTCTGCTTAGTGATTCTCTGTACCAGCTGCTATTGAAAATGTGCAACGTCCCCTATAAGAGCTGAGGCTGGAGGACACACATGTCAGTCATTCTACCTACTGCCAGGTCTCTGCATTGTGTGATCTCTGTACCAGTGTATTAGCAATTGGACATGTCCACTAATGAGCTCGAGGCTAGGAGGCGACACAACATGCTCAGTCATTCTCCTACAGCCAGGTCTATGCCATAGTGATCTCCTGTAAAGTGTATTGCAATGTTGCACATCCACATCATGAGCTGAGGCTGGAGGACACACATGCTCAGTACTCTACAGCCAGGTCTCTGTATAGTGATCTCTGTACAGTGCTAAGCAATGTTGGCTCATCCAATCCTTATGAGTGAGGGGTGGAGGGACACACATGCTCAGTCACTCCCCCACAGCCACCGGGTACTCTGTATAGTGAATCTCCTTGTACAGTGCTACTTTAGCAATGTGCAGTCCAACTACTTGAGACGAGGCTGGAGGTACACCACCATGCTCAGTAACTCTTACAGCCGGTCATCTGGATTGTGACTATCTCTATAGTGGTTATAGCAATGTGCACGTCCCAACTAATTGAGCTGAGGCTGGAGGACACCACTTTGCTCAGTCTTCTAATAGGCCAGTTCTCATGTGTAGTGAATCATGTCACAGAGTATAGCAAACTGTGCATGTCCACACTAATGAGCTGAGGCTGGAGGGACACCACATGCATCAGTCTCCCATCTACAGCCAAGTCTCTGCATAGATGATCTCTGTACACAGTGTTTTAGACAATGCTCACTTTCCCTAATGAGCTCGAGGTGGAGTGAGGACACACATGATAGTCCACTTTACAGCCAGGTCTCTGTGTAGGATCTGCTGTACAGTGTACTAGCATTGTGCATGTCCACCTAATGAGCTGACGGTGCGCAGGACAAACATGCTCAAGTCATCTACCAGCCAAGCAGTCTCCGTCCGCCATCCCCGTCCGGGGAATCTGTACACAGTGTATAGCAATGTGCACGTTCCCCTAATGAGCTGAGGCTGGAGGACACACAGTCTTCAGTCAGTCGCTCAGTAACTTTCTGCTTGTCGGGAGGAGCGGCGCTTCTTCTCTACGTGACAGGATAGCTGAAAAGACTCTTCTGCAGGAGAAGTAAGAAAGGAATATATTTTCAGCTGCCAGATGGGGAAGGAGACTGATTCTGTCCAGCGCCCCCAGCAGCACTAAGAGGGACACAAAGATGATGAAAATTCTATTTTTTGAGCTACTGCTAATTACTTTGAAAACAAAATTATTTGTTGAATTTTTGGAATGAAGACGATTCATGGGACGACCCCTTTAATTTGCATGTTCAAATCCAACATAAGAGGTTCGATGACCCTCGGGGCAGTTTTGCTTTGTTACCGCTCACAGCAAAGATTCTTTTGGTAATCAGTGCACCGCTTAATAGTGACAATAGCAAAATCATAATGTCTGACAAAGTGACCTGTATCCAATTATTCTTCATCTGAACGGTTCCAGAATCCTTCATGACTAATTTTCTGTCTGTATAAGGGTTAATGCTTTGTCTGTTTGCAGCGCCCCCATCCCCCGTCCTGGAGAGGTAACTTTAGAATAATCTGGATTCCTGGAGCCACTACTATGGGGAGACTGCTGCATACGGCTGGGTACAGCTCCCACTAATAGCGTGTTCACACATTGCAGTAAAATCCCACATGCTTTTCTGCTGCAGAAATCGGGGGCGGTCATCCGCAACCTGCAGAGGTCAGACTAAAGGAGGGGCACGGCGGTGCTGGCCAATTAATCCTTTGATTGCCGCGGTCAGTAATAACCATAGCATGTAAGGGATTCACTGGAGGGAGGGGGGCTGCCTTTGACCTTCATTGGCACCCCACTATGCGATTGGAGGGTGAAGCTGCCACCAGAGCCGGAGGCCTAATTAGAGGATGTATCATAACGATTGACCCCTTGCCGAGCCTCCTATATTTTCGGCGAGTGCAGCTGGTATTTACAGCTGACCCCCCCGGCGCTAATAATACCGTATTTTTCGGACCATAAGACGCACCGAACCATAAGACGCACCTATCGTATTTTTTGTACTTTAAGACGTACCACCATTTTCCTCCCAAATTTGGGGGAGGGGGAGGGCGTCTTATACTCCGAAAAATACGGTAACTGCGGGGGTCATAGCCGGCTGCTGTTCAACCAATTACACAACGCCTTGGCGTCTAGACGAGCGAGGAACGGTGCTCCTCACTGCAGCAGGCACCATGGCAGCTGGAAGCCTAACGAAGGCTTGTGTAGCCGCCATGTTACTGCTTCTATTACTTTCTGCCTGAGGCAAGAAGTAGTAGAGATCCCATCTTGGTACACCCTCCTGCATTAGCTATTGAATTCAGAAGGGTGTACAAGCGATCGAGCCACCTACTGGTCAAGTTAAAATAAAAAAAATTAGACACCCAACTCCCTGTTCAATTTTACAAATAAAAACGTAACACACAATCGCTGTCGCCGCACTTGTGAAAGTCCAATCTATTAAAATATAACCACCTTAATCCTGCCTGGTGAAAACCGTTGAAGAAAAAAAAAGTTGCAAACACCAAAATTGAAGGTTTTTTTTCATGTCCCCAAAAAAGTGGAAGAAAAATTAGGAAAAAAAGTTGCATGTATCCAAAAAGTGCAACAATAAAAATTACACTTCAGCCCGTAAAAAAACGCGTCGTCACTCAGACACATTAACTGGTCACAGGAACTGGTGCCACAAAGTAACGCTTTAAAGAATTTTTTTTTTTCTTTTTTGAAAAGTACTAAAACACTGTGAAAACTTTACAGATTTGCTATCACCGGAGTCGCACCGACCTGCAGAATACAGATAACACATCATTTATACTGTAAAAACCAAACCCCTGCAAACATGGTGCAAGTACATTTTTTGTCTTATTCAAACCCACTTCAAATTTTGGGGGGTGTTTTTGGCTTCCCAGTACACGATATGTTAGTCAATTTTCTATTTGGTTCCATAACCAGTGCTAGGTTAAAAGGATATTACAATCCATAAGGTCCAGTGTAATGTAATCAATCGCACAGGGATAATGCAAATGAAAATTCAGTATATTTTCCAATAAAGAGTTTTCATTTTCATCATCCGCATGCGGTTGATTATATTCCATGGTGCAATCAGTGACGCCATTAAAAAGTCAATTTTGTCCTGCAAAAAAATAAAAAAAAAGCCCTCGTATGTCTTTGTAGATGGTGAAATAGAATAAAAAGTTATGGCTCTTAGGAGGAAAAAAAGGACTGCAACAAAAAAAATAGGCTGCAGGTAGAAGGGGTTAAGCAATCGCCCAACCTTATAATGGGAGAAATTTAACAAAATTAATTTTATTTTTTTTAAAAAAAAGGGAATTTAAAACGCGTGTTCAAAAAAGTGAAATTTTTGTAATAAAAAAATATTTAAAAAACTTAAAACAAACCCTATTATAAATATTGTAAAAAAAAAACAAACAAAAAAACTACATACATTCGGAATCACCTTGTCTGTAACAATCTGGGCAAACACTTTTATTTTGTGTATGGGAGTGCAGCCCAAATTTTTTTCTGTGTTGGTCATTTAAAACATCTGAGCCCCTTAGTTATTGTAGAACGGAGTCGAACACACACACTGGATGCAGATTGTCATAGTATTGGTTTACTGCATGGAACACGCGCAGATGTGGAACTGAGCCTAATGGCGGCTGAAGGCAGAAAAAAAATGTAGGGTTTTACTCTACGGTTGTGAAAACCGAAGTCGGGGGATTTGGAGCTTTGTAAAAAAGGCTAACGGTGAGCTGAACCCATATAAAGTAATATTCCGAAATTAGTATAGAATTTGGGATATATGTAAGTCAAAGATAAAGAGGTTCACTTTTTAATATGTTGTGTGAACAGAAATGGAGTTTGCCAAGGTTTTTTTTATTTCATAAATGTCAAAATTTTCTCATTTTTTGGCAAATTTGATTCCTCATCCGGAAGTTTTTGTTATCGGCCAATTACGACCGTCAAGAGTGGGAGGACCCGGTATATAAGAAGACGTTTTCTTGGATCTATCAATATAACTACAGGTTTGTAACGCGCCATATCAACATATTACCAATGTGCAGTAATTCCTCCGATAGTTATGATTTATTATTTGGCTAAATATATAATGTCTGCCTTCGCCTGTGTCGCGCCTTCATAACTGTACTCCCTTCGCTGTTTTTTCCCTCCCGGACGGCAGGTTCCTGAAGAGGGTCAGTTTGTCTGTCGAATCTCGGGCTAGATTGTGGAAGGCGTTTACATGCTGCTTCTTTTAGGGTGAGGGGAAATTTCAGGCCGGTGGGACACATGTGATGAGTAGCAGCGAATCGCATGAACCTTGATAACATACATGTAATTTCCACTAACTTCAGGCGCCCATCCACCCGATGTTTTATTTTCAATCTGCCCTGCATTTTTTTAGGTGGGAGGCGCCTCATGTTCACAGACATCACTCCATACCTTACATGACCAATGACATAACTGGACAAAACAAAATAGTGAATGTTGTATCCCGCTGCAGCACGATGGCTCTGGTAGGAACGTTCACCTACCCCAAAAAGATGATGATCTGTGATTGTTTGAATGTTGCACCTTGTTCTCAATAATCGGAACGTCATAACATTGAGTATTACAAAAAACCTCTATTTCCAAAGAAAAAATTTTTTTTAAAGGGACTCTTCTCCATCTGGAAGGAGTATTTATTATTTATTTTTTTGTTGTTGTAAAACCTAATATTCAACAGGAAAAGGTATTTTTTCTTAGAATTTTTTTCCTTTTTTTTTTTTTTTCATTTTGGCTCTCCATGCAATTTATAAAATTAACTATAATTGTCCTTCTCTAAACTGCTGAGTAGGACACTTACCTTATTAAATAGCCGAATTACAGAGTATAAGGTGCATGACAGATTGATCACTCTATTATTCTCTTGACAGGACGAGATTAGATAGACAGTGATGAGAGCACAAAACATAAAAACATAGAATCAGAAGAGTTGGACAAATCTCACTTTACTGCTGCACGTGAAGGGCAGAGCTGTCTGTATGTCGTATTTATTTCAAAACTGTAATGATTAATGATGTGCTCTGTGTTCTACCGGACAGGGATAGATACAATGTAGACTCCAGCGAACAGGGACAGTAACGAGCAAATCCTAAATTCATATAGGAATCAGAGAGCAGACTGATCTCCCATTCACTATTACTGTGTGGGGGGTAAGGCTAATCTGTATGTTAATCTGGTTACACATATTAAGTAATGAAAGTATGATTGCTCTATTGTTCCCATGGAAAGTAGAGTTAAGATTAGATAAGCTAAAGGGCAGGCAATGATGGAGCGTAATACTTGAAAGAGAGAATCTGCAATGATGGCACTGGTCGATCTCACCGCTTTTACTGGCTGTGAGATGGGAGCTGATCTGTTATGTAGGGTAATGAAAGAATGATTGCTCTATTGTTCTCTGAACAGGGATAGGATGAGATTAGACTAGAAAACACGGACAATGAGGAGGTAATACATTGATATGCATTAGATTCGGCAGAGCAGACTGATCTCATTTTTTCTGCTGCTGTTTGACGGTGGGACAAGCTGATCTGTATATAGGTAATGAAAAAATGACTTGCTCCATTGTTCTATGAAACAGGGACACGATATGAATTAGGCACTAGATCCATTAGGCAATGACCAGCAATACATCGAATGGAAAAAAATAGGGTTAATCTTATTCTGCATTGGAGGAGAGGAGGTTTCTTCACCACTGATTCAGGTTCGGTGATAATACTTTAACTTCTTAGAACATAGGAAGATTCCTATCAAGCAATCCTTTCACTGTCCCGAGCTAACAGAGTGTGCAGTTTTATCTCCTAACAAAGCATTTTTTTTTTTTTTTTTTAATTACATCTATTAGCTTGCGTATTGGCTTGTCAATATGTGAAAGTAAAAACTTTGCCTGGACGTGTCCCTTTAAATTTGCAATTTGCCCCCGGTTTTCCCTGGGGGGAGCCGTCCTCCCGCAAAGCCCTGCAGACATCACTAGAAGCCTGTTTTTGTTGCTTCCTCCATTGCCGGTGTCCGCCTGTTGGCCATCTCCTCTCGACCATTCAACCCTCAAGTTTTTTGCATGACCCCTGTTTCTCACCTGATACTGTCTCCAGTGTCTGTACCTGTCCGTCCTACACGGGTATGTTCTGCCCGTCATCGCTTCCTCTCAGAACCACTATTATTATTTACTCCGATCACTCGCCTCTTCAGCCCAACGCTCCCATATGTTGTCTTTTGCTTGCTACAAAACTCATCCATCTTATCGAATAACCTCTATTACATTTCCGTTTTTCCTTTTCTCGGACTTCGATGTAACTTTTCTCTGTGTCTTTGTAACTCGTTCCTGCACGTGCTCCTTTGGGCCAAGAGAACTCTTCTTCTATTTTTTGTGATCTGGTTGTAAAGTCGGTTTCCCTGTGATCCGGAGATCGTCCTGATGAGGGGGGCGGGCCATCAGAGCAACCGGCGCAAAGACGGAAGATCTTCAATGTTCTGTAGACAAACCTGACTACTTTTCCATTCAGACGCTGCCTTAAACATTTTGGGAGTGCTAGGAGGGCAGTTGCCAATGTATTTGTACCAGATCGATTTGTTGCTGTTCCATAGTAAACACATTGCTAGGGCTAACGATGTGTGATCTTCTGTCCTCAGGGAATCGCCTTTCTGAGATCCTGAAACTTGGACAATTCGCCTGTTATTGACTTTGGTTCATGGTTGAAACGCGTAGGTTTTTTTCCCGAGGATAGGGGTTGAGACGGACGCTGGAGGAGGTTTTTCTTAGCAATCCTCCATGTTCATTCTCCTCATCAGTGTTTTCGAGGGTCGGAACGGATCCTTCACGCACTGCGGAGAGGTCGACTTGTTGCCTAGAGCTGCTGCGGCAAGCAATTGTAGGTGTTTGTGTTTACTTCCTATGGTTGAGTATTATGGATAGACCATTTTGGGCCTTTTAGGATCCGGGACCATGCTAAACGCAATCATTGTATTTTTGTTGATTGTCTTTAAGGTCTGAACGTGCTAATTTTTGGAATTGGGGGGTTGGGGGGGGTTAGGAAAAGTAACCAGTCTCACGTTTTATTGCAATGTTTCGAAGCTTAATTGCCAGGCAATCTTTTTATTGTATGAACCTGATAAATGACAGTAAGACTTAATAATTCTGTGCACTTTTCTTTTATAAACAGGTGTATTGCTGTTTTATAATGTACATATAGGTGTCCGAGCCCAATTTAATCACTAGTCTCTATCCAAAATTTGTGAATTAATGTGTGTAAAGAACACTACCTGGCTTCTGTTTTCATTGGATGTATTAAAATAATGTTATGTTTTTTTTTATTCTGTGTTGCCAGCAAAGCGTCTTTTTAGCTTAAATAACTGGCGCTTTTGGCGGTAAATAAACGGCTTTAAATTACTATTAAAATGATCTGTTGTCTAAGGTTTTTGTCTTTAAAATACTGTACAGGTCCAACACAGCAATTATAGTAAAAGGATTTTTCTCACCATAAAGGGTTAGCTTTCAACATGTAGGGACAAGTAAGTGAAGACTTTTTTCAATACATTAGTTTTTTATTTTATTTTTCCTTATTAAGGATGGGAGAGATTTTATCTTTCCTGAGTGTCTCTAGGTTACCATTCAGATCTCCCTTCCTGATTAGACACCGAGCAGGGAGTGCCATCATCATGGTTGGATGGAGCAGTCTCTTTATCTCTAACAAGATGAGCTTTTATTTACAGATAAGCCATTGTTTTCATTCCTCAGAGCACTTGTAACTTTGTTTACTGATGATTACATCTCCTGCACTTACCTATTTGTAATGTATCCGTGCCTCATCCCAACCCCCCAAACGACACCACATGGCTATAGCTCTTACTCCTCCCAAAAATGACACCACATGAGCCACACCTCTAACCCGCCCAAACATGGGCACACCGAGGCCTACTAACCAAAGCCCAAACATGACACCACATGAAGTCACACCTAACCATGCCCAAACATGACACCATGAGGTCACACCTAAACCATGCCCAAACATGACACCACATGAGGTCAACCTCTAACCTTGCCCATAACATGACACCAACATGAGGTCACAGTAAACATGCCCCAAACATGAACCACATGAGGCCCACCTCTATAACCACCGACCCCTAACATGACACCCACATGAGGCCATACCTAACCACGCCCAAACATGACACCACATGAGGTCAACGCTAACCTGCCCAAACATGAAACCACATGAGGTCACACCTAACATGCCCAAACATGACACCACAGAGGGTCCACACCTAAACCATGCCAAAACAGAAACAACATGAGGTCACAACCTAACCATGCCCAACATGACACACATGATGGTCACACCATTAACCATGCCCCAACATGGAACACCATATGAGGTCACAACCTCTACCCATGCCCAAACTTGTCACCACATGAGGTCACACCTCTAACCTTTGCCCATAACATGACACACATGAGGTCACACCTAAACCTTGACCAAACATGGACACCTCATGAGTTAGCACACCTATAACCAACCCCCAAACAATGAGACCTCGTGGAAGTCATGCCATTTAATTTCCCTAAAAACATGACCCCAATGAGGGCCTTACTCTACACCTCCCCTTAGTCAACATCATGTAGAGGACATCTTGTAGGTAGCCTGAAGCCTACAAGACTAATTTGCAGAGCTGGGAGCCAATGTCTTCCTGCTTCTTCATGGTTTTTAACTATTTGCATGTCCTAATAACACACAAACCGCTAAATAAGTGGCACCGACCCAGGCCGTGCCTTGGATTCCTGGGACATACATTCACCACCTAGGCCCTGTATGCAACTACCTAGTGTGCCCAATGGATTAGATGGCTATGGGATGGGCAACTATGTTTTTTTCAGGACTCTGTCTGTCTTGAAAAAAAAAAAACAACTTATAGATGTGGCCATGTGCATTAAATACCAGTGCTGGAGTCACAGCTACACTGCTCAGTACTGCTCTATAATGTCCTCCATGCTTCTGCTTCTAGTAAGTTTTATATCTCACCTGTGATGGTGTCCCGCTACAATGCTCAGTACTGCTCTATAATGTCACTCCATGCTTCTGCATTAGAGTATATGTTATATTCCCCCAGTGCTGGAACTCACAGATTACTCAATGCTCAAGTATGCATCTATAATGTCCTCCATGCTGCTGTTCTAGTAAGTGTTGATAATCACCCCAGTGCTGGAGTCACAGCTACACTGCTCAGTACTGCTGTATTATGTCCTCCATGCTGCTGCTTCTGTAAGTGGTTATTTCCCCCACAGTGTGGAGTCACAGCTACACTGCTCAGTACTGCTCTATAATGTTCCTCCATGCTGCTGATTTAGTAAGTGTTATATCTCCCCCAGTGCTGGAGTCACAGCTACACTGATCAGTATGCTATTAATTTTTTTAAAATGTTCCATCTGTGCTGCTGCTTCTAGTAAGTGTTATATCTCACACCAGTAGTGGTTAGTCACAGCTACACTGACTCAGGACTGCTCTATAATGTACCTTCCATGCTTGCTGCTTTGTAATAAGTGTTTATATCCCCCCAGTGCTGGAGTCACAGCTAACACTGCTCAGTATGCTCTATAATGTCCTCCATTGCTGCTCGCTTCTAGTAAGGTGTTATATACCCCAGTGCTGGAGTCACAAGCTACACTTCTCAGTACTGCTCTATAATGTAATCCACGCTGCTGCTTCTTTTAAGTGTTAAATCTCCCCCCCAGTGCTGGATGTCACAGACTACACTGCTCAGTACTGTCTCTATAATGTCCTCTGTGTGAGCTTTAGTAAGTGTTATATTCCCCCCAGTGCTGGAGTCACAGCTACACTGCTCAGTACTGCTCTATATGTCCTCCATGCTGCTGCTTCTAGTAAGTTAATTATATATACCAGTGTGGGAGTCACAGCTACACTGCTCCAGTACTGCTCTATAATGTCTCCATGATTCTGCTTAGTAATTGTTATATTCCCACAGTGATGGACTCACAGCTACACTTGCTCGAGTATGCTCTATTTGTTTTTTTTCTCCCAGGCTGCTGCTTCTAGTAAGTGGTATATCCCCAGTGCTGGAACGTCTCAGCTACCATCTGCTCAGTCTGCTCTATAATGTTCCTCATGCTGCTGCTTCTAGTAAGTGTATATCTCCCCTACATGTTGTGGAGTCACATACACTGCTCAGTACTCCTCTATAATGTCCTCCTGCTGCTGGCTTTAGTGAGTATTATATCTCAACAGTGATGGAGTCTCCGGCATACACTGCTCTGTGACTGCTCTATATTGTTACCTCCATACTGCAGCTTCTAGTAAGTGTTATATCTCCCCCAGTGCTGGTTTCACAGCTACAGCTGCTCAGTTGCTCTTATAATGTCCACCATGCTTGCTGCTTCTATTAAGTGTTATATCACCCCAGTGCTGGAGTCACAGTATACACTGCCTTCAGTACTGACTCATTAATGTCCTCCAATGCTTGTGCTTCTATTAAGTGTTATATCTCCCCCCGTGCTGGAGTCACAGCTACCCTGACAGTACAGCACTATAATGTACTCCTCTTGCTGCTGCTGCATGCTTCTAGGCAGTGTTTTATCCCCCAGTGCTGGGAGTCACAGCTACTCGGGCTCACTTGAAAGCAGCAGCATGGAGGCATTACTAGAGCAGTACTAAAGTGTTATATCCCCCCAGTGCTGGTATCCACAGCTTCATGGTCTAGTACTGGCTCTGTTCAATGTTCTCCATAGCTCAGCTGCTCTGCTGTTCTAGTAAGTGTTATATCTCCCCAGTGCTGGAGTCACAGCTACACAGCTCAGTACTGCTCTATAATGTCCTCCATGCTGCTGCTGCTGCTTCTAGTGTTATATCTCCCCCAGAGCTGGAGTCACAGCTACAGATGCTCCGTGCTGCTCTATAATGTCCTCCATGCTGCTGCTTTTCGTAAGCAGTTATATCTCCCACAGTGCTGGAATCACAGCTACACTGCTCAGTACTGACTCGTATAATGTCTCCTGCTGCTTTAGTAATGTGTTACTATCTCCCCAGTGCTGGAGTCACAGTACCCTCGCTCAGTACTGTCTCTTTAATGTCCTCATGCTGCTGCCTTCTGTTAAGTGTTATATCCCCAAGTGCTGGAGTCACAGCTACACATCTCAGTAACTGATCTATAATGTCCTCCCAGCTGCTGCTTCTAGTAAGATGTTTATATTCCACAGGCGGGGGTCACAGCTACATGCTCAGTAGCTGCTCTATAATGACCTCATGCTGATGCTTCTAGTGTTATATCTCCTCAGTGCTGGAGTCAAGCTACATGCTCTCTATATGCTCTATAATGTCCTCTGCTGCTGCTTCTAGTAAGTGGTATTTCTCTCCAGTTGCTGGAGTCACAGCTACACTGATCATGTACTGCTCCTATAATTTTCCTTCCATGCTGCTGCTTCTAGTAATGTTATACTCCTCCCACAGTGCTGGAGTCACTAGCTTACACTGCCTCAGTAATGCTCTATAATGTCCTTCCATGATGTGCTTTCTATTACGTGTTATATCTCCCCCAGTGCTGGAGTCACTGCTACACTGCTCAGTACTGCTATATAATGTCCTCCATGCTGCTGCTTCTAGTAATATTATAAATTCTTCCAGTGCTGAGTCCACATGCTACACCTGCTCTGTATGCTCTATATGTCCTCCATTGCGCTGCTTCTAGTAAGTGTTATATCTCCCAGTGTTGGAGTCACGCACACTGTCTCTGTACGCTCTTTAATGTCCTCCATGCTGCGCTTTCTAGTAAGTGTTATATCTCCCCCACGTGTTGGAGTCACAGCTACATGCTCATGTACTGCTCTATAATTGTCCTCATGATGCTGCTGTCTAGTAAGTGTTATATCCCCCCAGTGCTGGGAGTCACAGCTTCACTGCTCAGTACTGCTCTATAGTGTCCTCCATGCTGTGCTTTTTAGTAAGTTTTTATATCCCCCAGTGCGGGAAGCCACAGCTACACGCTCCATACGCTCAATAAGCTTTATGCGCGCTCTATAAGTGTTATATCTCCCCCCATGGCTGGAGTCACAGCTACACTGCTCAGTACTGCTCTATAATGTCCTCCATTCTGCTGCTTCTAGTAAGTGTTATATCTCCCCAGTGCTGGAGTACAGCTACACTGCTCATTCTGCTCTATAATTCCTCCATGCTGCTGCTTCTAGTAAGGTTATATCTCCCCATGCTGGAGTCACAGCTACATGCTCAGTACTGCTCTATAATGTCCCTCCATGCTGCGCTTCTAGTAAGTGTTATATCTCCCCAGTGCTGGAGTCACAGCTAAAACTGCTCAGTACTGCTCTAAATTTTCCTCCATGCTCTGCTTTCTAGAAGTGTTTATATCTCCCCAGTGGCTGAGATCACAGCTACACTGCTCAGTACTGCTCTATAATGTCCTCCATGCTATTTTGTTTCAGATTTTCAGAAATAGTGTTTTGAGTATGGTTTTTTCAAATTTGAAGTGTAAGCAGAAAGATAAGGAACCTTTAAGAGGTTTTGAGCTTAGCGTATAGGGCCACTGTATAACAATTACTAAATGAACACAGGGACATTTTTTCCCCAAAAATACTGAGAGAAGGGGGTGTATAGGGTGTTACACTGAAGGGGGGGGAATCAAATAGAAAGGCTCAAGCCACCTGGAGCACCAAAAATTACTAAGTGGCTTTGATCGCCTTTATGTTAATTATAAAGACAAGGGGAACTTTCCCCCTCATGCATAGAAGCCTGCGAGTGGTTGTCTTATCAGTATTTCTGGATATATGCAATCTCCCCATGTATTCTATTGTGGCTTTTCTGCATACTGGTGTGAACTGGTACTTATCCAATGTGCAGTTTTTTTATTATACAGTTGCTCCCCTAGTGGACAGGTGTGTGAGGTTCCCTTTATGAAGAATAAGTTGAAGGGAAAGTTCACTTTTTATACCTGAGGTCCACTAGACTGGAGACCTGAGGTGCTGAAAGTTTACCCACTGTGTTGCAAAAGGCTTAGGACTCGTTCAGATGACGACTGTGGCTGCATTTTTGCCCACAGGTCCCAGTCTGCCCACAGCCCTTTACTCACAGCAGCATAGGCTTAGTTCCAATCATTGTAGCCACAGTTGGGCTGGAACTTGCGGCCATATTACATTCGTGTGAATTTGCCCCTGGAGTAGACCATCTGCTTTGCTGGTGGCTGATCTGTTATTGCCTAAACTAAACTTTCCGATGAAATAAAAGTTTTGCTTTCCTGCAGGGAACCAGCTTTAGTTTTGTCTTATTGGACACTAATTTCAGACCCGGTGCCGGGGTCACAGCTCATGTATTCAGGTTGCAGTGTTTAATGATAATCAATGTCCTGGAAAAATTGAGCCCGAGTCGTCTTAATAAAATTTTATTCTTTCCAGTGCATTTGTCTTATTTTCTGTGCACATATCGGGTTTTCTATGAATATTTTCATGGAATAAAGTTGAAAACCTTTCATGATTGTCCATATTCTCTACAGTCTCCTATTGGCTTCAGGGTGCGACACTGATTAAGTTCCTTAGTATTTCAGAAACTAGTCTGCACTTTGGGCCTCACACATTGTTTGGCGTTAAGCATGTGGGCAAAGGTAAACAACAAACCCAAATTCATTGTGTCTTATTGGCCTTCCTTTAATTTAGAGCGCTTACTCCTGCTTTGTGGAAAAGTCCTCCATCACCAAGTTTTCTTTTCGGGTTTACAGGGGCCCGAACAAAATCACACTTTCTGCTGGTCCTTATACAAACAAACCCCACGGTCAAACTTAACTCAGAAAGCCCGCCCGAAGTTGGCTTTGCTGTTTAAAACCCTCACAACAAAGCCTAATTTCTAACAGGCTCAGTTAACGGAGTAGCCCCAAAAAAAAGTGGAAACAGCTTTAGAAAAGCCCAAGCCGAAATGAAGTGGGAGCTGAAGCTGTAGAAACCCCACATCCGAAAGGAAGTGGGAGGGCCTAAGCTGTAGAACCCCCCCAACAACCGAACAGAAGTGGAGCCTTTAAGCTGCAGAACCGCCCACACCGAACAAAAAATGGAAGCCTGAAGTTTTAGAAACCGCCCACAGCCCCAAAAGGAAGTGGAGCTTTAAGCTGTAGAACCCCACAGTCCAGAAAGGAAGTGGAAGCTTGAAGCTGCAGAACGCCCACACCGAAAAGAAGGGGACTTGAAATTTTTAGGACCCCCCCACAGCCCAGGGAGTGGGAGCTGAACTGAGACCCCCCACAGGTCTAAAAAAGGAATGGGAGCCTGCAGCTGTAGACCCACCCACAGTGTCTAAACAGGAAGTGGGAGCCTGAAGCTGTAGAACCGCCCACAGCCTGAACAGGAAGTGGGAGCCTGAAGCTGGCTGTAATGCGCAGGTTCAGTGAAGCAGCCTGATGAGAACACTCCTTTAGGAAAACACTGGCGTTGCCCCCAGGGAGCAGTCAGGTCACAGGTTCAATTTCTTAATAGAAATAAATTCTGGGCTCTGACACTGACCACAGACGGAAAACTTTTTAAAAAAACCCTTCTGAATAAATCTGCAATTGCCCCAAGATGCTACTACACAATTAGTAGCGGAGATCAGATCGACTGTAATATTAAATAAATAATTTGCTGTTATAAGTGTCTTTAAAAACAATAAGGCAAAATATACATTGTCCATATCCACGGCGCTGGGGCGCAGCCCTCGCCAGTTGGGTTTGTCCTATAGAGCCTGGGGCCAGGGCATTTGCTTCAGGAGGAGAGCGGCTCCAGTTTGCGGGACAAGGCCGTTAAGATCTGGCTGAATTTTTGGTATCTCTCAGCCTGGTTGACTTGGGCGCCTTTGCTCCCCCAGAGAAGTCGCATTTGGAATTCTGTCTTAAAGATTTCGCTCATCTCTTCATCCGGCTTAAACCCTGGAATCAAGAAGGACAAAAAAAATGTCAATTTTAAAAAAAGGTTCTTAGCAAATGGGCCCCAAAGGTCTATGGGTTAAAACCCAAAAATTAAAAAAAACATGGAAAACTGTTATTTTGAATTGGGGTCATATTTTTTCTTTTTTTATTTTGGCATCCCAGCAATTAAAACTACATTAAAATCTTGTGCTTTTCTCCCCTTTTAGGCTGTGGGTGGTTTACAGCTTTAGGCTTCCGCTTCTGTTCAGGTGTGGCAATTTTTCAGCTTTAGGCTCTCAGTTCTTGTTCAGGTTGGGGGAGTTCTCAGCTTCAGGGGTTCCCTTTTTGTTCAGGGGTGGGTGGTTCTACCGTCAGGCTCCCCTTCCGTGCAGGCTGTGGGGGGCTTTTACAGCAGTGACTGACATTTTACCTCTGCTATTTTTTCCTGAGCCTGGTAGAGGGACATTGGTGAGAAAGGGATTTAAACATCAGGGCAGAAGGTTACAGGGCTCTTAAGGGTTAAAAAGTTTGTCAGTAAGAAACAAAGATCCACTTCTGCTGCTGATAAGAAAAAGCGGGAGTGACTCCCACCCTACCATGCTAGAGGGAGAGGGGAAAAAACAAGCAGGGGGTGACATCACCCCCCTGACCCCCTTTGCAAGGAGAAAAAACAGAGGGGTGACATCACCATCCTGACCCTGCTAGAGGGGAAAGACACAGAGGGAGTGACATCCCCTAAAACCCCTGCTAGAGCGAGAGGAGATAAGAACCCGCAGGAAAAAACTACCTCCTGCCACTCTAAAAAGGAGGGGGAAGAACAGCAGGGAGTGACATCACCAACCTGACCACTGCTAAGAAGAAGGGGGGATAAGCACGCAGGGGGTGCTCACCATCCGCCACTGCTAGGGAAAAGAGAGGAGATAAGACACAGCAGGGGGTGACATCCCCCCCGACCATGCTAGAAGAAGGGGATAAAAACACAGCAGGAGTGACATCACCATCCCCGACCCCTGCTAGAGAGAGGGGAGTAAGCCAGCAGGGGGGACATCACCATCCCGCCCTGAGAGAGAGGAGGAGATAGACACGCAGGGGGGGGGACATCACCTCCCAAACCCCGCTAAGAAAAAAGGGGAATAAGACACAGCGGGAGTGACTCACCATCCCCACCCTGCTTGGGGAGAGGGATAAACACAGCAGGGGGTGCATCACCTCCTGACCATGCTAAGGGAGGGGGGGTTAAAACCAGGGGGGTGAACAATTGACCACTTGAAGGAAGAAAAAGACACAAGGGATTCATCACCTTCCCCTGTTTA
>JAODAL010040847.1:0-36476 GCA_025379985.1 Phyllomedusa bahiana
TCTCTTCTCCCCACCTCCTTGTTTCTAAACCCCCCCCTTTGGGTCGCTTCTTTACCCCCTGAATTTCGCTCATGTTCGGGAAAATAAAAAAAATTTTAGAAGGGATGAAAAATTTTTGGGAAGTCTCTATTAAAAAAACGGCAAAAACACAAAACTAAATTTTCAAATCCCTCTAATTTAAAACCCAAAAAAGCCCGGATTCAAAATTTAAGTGCAAGGTACCCCCAAAAACAAAAATTGGGCGACCAAAAAGGGGAAAAAAACCCCGTATTTTAAATTTTATACCGGGTAAAAAAAGGTATTTTTTTCACCTATCAAAACAAACCCGTGGTGACTAAAAAATTGCTGGATTCAAAAATTTTAAATGAAAAGGGGGCCCCCAAAACAAAAAAGCTTTTACTGGGCCAAAAATGAAAAAAAAAACGTATCTGAAAAAAGTTTTACTATAATAAAAGTGGGGTTTTTTTCAGCCCAACAAAAAAAGAAACCTTTCCCAGTTACTAAAAAAATGTTCCCAAATAAGTTCAGGCTGCCCAACATCCCCAAATAATATTCCCCAAAAGAAAAAATGTTAATAAAAAAACTATTGCAATGCAAATGTCTCACAAAATTTTGGGTGCCCAATATCCCGTATCCCTTTAAAAAGCCTGTTGTCTGTGTTTTGCCCGCGCCCCCACCCCAAACCCCTCCCCCAGGGGACTTTAAAAGGGCAAAATGCTCCCTTTTAAAAATTCCCCCAGCCATACCCAAAAATCGCAAATCTCTAATCTACCCAAGTTCTTAAAAGGGTTCCCAAAAAAAAGCCTTTTTTTTTTTAAAAAGGGATAGCTGTCTGTGTTTAAAAAATAGAATAAATTTGCTGAGGGTGTTTTGGGCAGAGGGCTTTGGGGGGCACGTCCTACCCCCTTTGAGAACCCGACACACACTGATCCCTGGGGGGAGGGCAAATTTTATTTTTTCCCGCCCAAACGAAAACCCAAACCATCCCCAGTCAGTTTTCGGGAAAACCACAGCTCACCCCGTTCTATTTTTTTAAGCTGATTTTTCTTGGGGGGCCCCCAAAAAAGGAAAAGGAAGCGATTTAACAAAAAACCGTGCCGATTTCAAATTTTTTCGATAATAATTTCCCCCAACACTTAAATTTTGATATATTTTTCAAATATATTTTTTTTTTCACCTTTTCTTTCACACACTTTTTTTCACAAAAAATTTTTCACAGGGCATTATTCACCCTTTGTTCACATCTGTTTTCCCCTTTACCCTTTTATATGGGAGGGGCGCCCTGTTGCGGGTTTCCAAAAAAACCAAAATGGGGGGGGCCCCGAATTCCGGGTTCCCGGTTTTTAAAACCCAAAAAAAAAATTTTTTTTTCGGTTTTCCCCCCTTACACAATATGGTGGGCCCTTATACTTTTCCCGGTTTTTCATTTGGTTTTGCCGCATTTTCGTTTTATTACGCAATATGGCGGCCCCTATACCCTTTCCGGTTTTCCCGGGCTTTTTAAACCCAGTTGCGTTCCCGATATACTGCGGGAGATGCCGTTTCCGGTTCCCGGGGAAAGGAATGGGGCTAGCAGTTGTTTCCGCTAATATTGGGTTGTTTCCAATAGTATGCCCTGTTTGGATTGTGCAGTAAGTGTGCCGCTGAAATTTTGGGTTTGTTCCCCGTGTTTTCCGCGATAATTTGGGTTGGTTGGGGATGTGGTGCGCTGATATTGGATTGGGCTAGTAGTTTTTGCTGCTGTAATTGGGTTTTGCCCAGAGTATGCCGCTAATTTGGGTTTTGCTAGGTTTTGTGTGCTGCTTGCTGATATTGGAAATTTTGGGTATTTGGTGCCGGGTGATATTTTGGTTGTGCTAGTAGTATGCCCCCCAAAATAATTTGGATTGTGCATGTTTGTGTGCTGCTGATAATTTGGGTTTTGCTTTGTAGTGTGGGTGTTTATATTGGGTTGTGTTTTAGGGTTTCTGTGATATTTGGGTTTTGCTAGTTTGTGTGCTGTTTTAAATTTTGGGTTGTGCTATTTTGGGTGCTGAATTGGGTTTTTTTGGGGGGGGGGGGGGGGCGGGGGTTTGTGCTTTGGGAGTGTTCTGCGATAAATTTGGGTTGGTTGTAGTTTTGCCCGGCCCGATACTGGATTGTGCTTTGTTGTGTGCTGCTGTTTTTTTTTTTTTTTTATTGGATTGTGTTAGTAGTGTGCTGCTGATTTTTGGGGTTTTGTTAGTAAAATGTGCTGCTGATATTGGGTTGGGGTTTGTATTTTGCTGCTGCGCTAAATTTGGGTTTTGTAGTAGTGTGCGGCTTTAATTGGGAAATTTTTGGGGTTTGGGTGTGGGTGCTTTATATTGGATTTTGCCCCGTAGTGTGGTGCTGAATTGGTTTTTGTAGTAGTGTGCTTGGGTTTTTTTGGATTGTGCTAGTAGTGTGCTGTTTGGGTATTGGTTTACCAGTAGGGTGCTTTTTGGGTGAATTGGATTGTGATGTAGTGTGCTGCTGGGTATTTTGGGTTGTGCATGTTGTGTGCTGCTGTAAATTTGGGTTGTGTTGTAGTGTGCTTTTATTTTTGGAGTGTGCTAGTAGGGTGCTGCTGTGATACTGGATTGTGCTAGTAGTGTGGGGGGCGTTTTTGGGTTGTGCTAGTAGTGTGCTGTTTATATTGGATTGTGCTAGAAGGGTGCTGCTGATACTGGATTGTGCTAGTAGTGTGCTGTTGACATTGGATTGTGCTAGTAGGGTGCTGATGACATTGGATTGTGCTAGTAGTGTGCTGCTGATATTGGATTGTGCTAGTAGGGTGCTGTTGATATTGGATTGTGCTAGTAGTGTGCTGTTGACATTGTATTGTGCTAGTAGGGTGCTGCTGCTGATACTGGATTGTGCTAGTAGTGTGCTGTTGATATTGGATTGTGCTAGTAGGGTGCTGCTGCTGATACTGGATTGTGCTAGTAGTGTGCGGCTGATATTGGAATGTGCATGTATGTTACTGACGCACCAGTGTGCACCTATGCTCTTTTTTTTTAAAAAAGGTTTTTTTGGATGTGCAGAGCCAAATATTGTTTTCTAGACGGTTTGGATGGGGAGCAGCTGTTTGGTTTTATGCACTTTACCCACCTGCACAAGTTTTTAAATCAATGCTGAGTACCTTGTAGCTGGATCCTTCTCTCCCTGAAGTTTGGAGGTCTGAATAGGCCCTAAAGAAAGGTAACGTTAGTGTAGGTTCCCACCTGTATTGAGCTTGCCTTGCTAATTGTCAGGTAGATACAAAGTTTTGATCAAAAATGTGAACTAAGAACCTCAAAATGTTTTCATGTATTCTAAGTAGCAAAAATACTTTTCCAAAAATTCCTATGTTTTATTTGATAGTTTTTTAGTGCTAGTAGTGCGCTGCTGATACTGGATTGTGTTTGTATGGTATTTTCTAGTAGATCAGGTGTTATGTTTCGTCACCTCTATGGCAGACAATTAGAAGCAGAATAGAATGATCACCTGGGTGGATAGGAGAGTCTCTTCTGAGCTTAGTATGGAGTCTTCTGCCTCTGAGATCCTGGTGATGGAAGAGTGTTGGGACCTGGAAGCTGAAGGGTTAGATTGTTTTTGTCGACTTCCCAACAGTCAATGGAGCACACTTGGGAGGTCTCTCTTAATTTTCCAGTAGACCCCATTGGTGTAGGTAGTTTGCTGGTTTAGTTAGACCCAAGTAACTCTTAGGGTATGTTCGCACAGCGTTGGGGTATGTTCACACAGCTTTAGGGCATAGTTGCCAACTTTTGAAAATGAAAAAGTAGGAGACCTTAGTGGGCGGCGCGCGTAGCGCGCCATGGCAAATATTTGCATGGGCACGCCCATCTTGTCGATATGCCACGCCCCTTCAAAAAGCCACACCTACTCCACCTAACTGCATAACGGCTTTGGAAGAAAGCCAGGTAGATGCCCTTATAGCCAGGTAGTAGCCCCCCCATAACCAGGTAGTGCCCATTACAGGCAGGTAGATGCCCCCTTGTAGCCAGGTAGAGCCCAATTTGTAGCCAGGTAGATGCCCCCCCTTTGTTTGCCAGGTAGGTGCCCCCCATTGTTTGCCAGGTAGGTGCCCCCTTTGTTTGCCAGGTAGGTGCCCCCTCTGTTTGCCAGGTAGTGCCCCCATTGTTTGCCAGGTAGTGCCCCCATTGTTAGCCAGGTAGTGCCCCCCATTGTTAGCCAGGTAGTGCCCCCCCCATTGTAGCCAGGTAGTGCCCCCATTGTTAGCCAGGTAGGTGCCCCCCATTGTTAGCCAGGTAGGTGCCCCCCATTGTTAGCCAGGTAGGTGCCCCCCATTGTTAGCCAGGTAGGTGCCCCCATTGTTTGCCAGGTAGTGCCCCCTCTGTTTGCCAGGTGATGCCCCCTCTGTTTGCCAGGTAGTGCCCCCTCTGTTGCCAGGTAGTACCCCCCCCATTGTTAGCCAGGTAGTGCCCCCCCTTTGTAGCCAGGTAGTGCCCCCCCCATTGTAGCCAGGCAGTGCCCCCCCATTGTTAGCCAGGTAGTGCCCCCCCCATTGTTAGCCAGGTAGTGCCCCCCCCATTGTTAGCCAGGTAGTGCCCCCCCCATTGTTGCCAGGTAGTGTCCCCCCATTGTTGCCAGGTAGTGTCCCCCCATTGTTAGCCAGGTAGTGCCCCCATTGTTAGCCAGGTAGTGCCCCCATTGTTGCCAGGTAGACCCCCCCATTGTTGCCAGGTAGACCCCCCATTGTTGCCAGGTTGTGCCCCCCCCCCCCATTGTAGCCAGGTAGTGCCCCCTAAAGCTAATAAAAATAAAATAATAAAATCCTCTTACCTCACCAGGCTCCTGCAGCGCGGCCCACTTCGGACAATCTCCTCAGCGACGCAGGGGGAAGTGAGAGCAGCCGCGCGTCACTTCCCCTGCGCCGCTGACCTGTATGTATGGTGCACACCGGCGCCGGACATACAGGGGGAGGAGGAAGGAGGGAGCGATCCCTCCTGCCTCCTCCCTGCACAGCGAGACTACGGGCGGGTGAAGCGGGCGCAGCGGCCGCTTCACCTGCCTGTGGGAACGGACCGGCGGCGCCGGAGTAGCGCACTAGCGCTACTCCTGCGCCGCGGTAATTTAAAGAACCCCCGCTGCCTGCTGGCGGCGGGGAGGTTCGCCAACTCCCCCGGGAGGGCGGGAGGGGACCCCAAATAGCGGGACCCCCCCGCCAAAAACGGGAGAGTTGGCATGTATGCTTTAGGCTATGTTCACACAGTGTTAAGGTATGTTCACACAATGTTGCAGCACAATTACGCCCCAAAACATGATCTGAAAGACGCCGTGTGAAAATATCCTTAAAGATTCCTATATGGTTTATGGTTGGATTTTCGGTGGATTCAGTATTTTAGAATCCACCAAATATCAGATTGTAACTAGTGCCCCATAGACTGCAATAGAAAATCCGAGCTGTAGACTAAAAAGCAAAGAGTTTCTACTGTGGGGAACCTAAACCGCCGTCCTCTGCTGGAGTACAGAACAAGTTCTATCTTGTGGCGGATTCTAGTACCGTCACTGTACTGGGCTGGTGGGAAAACCAGAAACCAACCACAGTATTTAGCGGTAGACCTGCTGTGTAGCTGTGCTGTGTAACTGTGCTGTGTAGACCCGGCCTTATTGTCGATGCTTTCCATATCCACCAGATGGCAGCAGATCACAGGATTAATAATGCAATGTAGTTCCAATCACCAGTACAAATTACCACAGGCATATGGCGTGTCCAGAACCGTTCGTATGATGCTATTTTTTGTGATGTGTATGATACCTCCTTCAGTCTCCCGTGCTCCTCTCCCCTTTTTAGGTGTTTTTTAATTGATTATGATTTTATAAGTTGTTTTTGCACTTGTGTTTGTTTCCTCAGATTGATCTGAAACTCCTGCGGTGTCTGTGATTGTATCCACATCAGTTAGAGGGTCGAAATACACCTGTCCTTTTATTTTAGCTTTTTAATATAGAAGTCTTGCCCTCTGCTCTAATATTCCTGGGTGCTGAGGTTTCTTACGTTGTTGTGTCTTTGTTTCTGCCTCTCCTTGGCCACACAGCTGTCAATCTTCTTGTGCGGCCAAAGAGCGTCCCAGCACTGGCGACGTGATGACATCACACCGCCAGTATCAGACTGAAGAGGAGTGCGCTCAGCCAGGAAGCATGTAAGGTGAGTATTAGTGTTCTTATTTTTAATTTCGGTCATAAATCTATATACCTGCCTGTGGGGACCTATAATTATCTATATACATGTCTATGGGGAGCTATATCTATCTATATACCTACTTGTGGTGAGCTTTATCTATCTATATACCTGCCTGTGGGGAGCTATATCTATCTATATACCTTCTTGTGGTGAGCTATATCTATCTATATATGTGCCTGTGGTGAGCTATATCTATCTATATACCTGCCTGTGGGGACCTAAAACTATCTATATACCTGCCTGTGGGGACAATATCTATTTATATACCTGCCCGTGGGGACCTATAACTATCTATATACCTGCCTGTGGGGAGCTATAGCTATCTATATACCTGCATGCAGTGAGCTATATCTATCTATATACCTGCCTAATGGGACCTTTATCTATATACCTGCCTGTGGGGCGCTACATCTATCTATATACCTGCCTGTGAGGACCTATATCTATGTACCTGCCTGTGGGGTCCTATTACTATCTATATACCTGCCTGTGGGACTATATATATTTATATACCTGCCTATGGGGACCTATAACTATATACCTGCCTGTGGGGACCTATAACTATATACCTGCCTGTGAGGACCTATATCTATATACCTGCCTGTGGGGACCTATATCTATATACCTGCCTGTGGGGACCTATATCTATATACCTGCCTGTGGGGACCTATATCTATATACCTGCCTGTGGGGACCTATAACTATCTATATACCTGCCTGTGGGGACCTATAACTAAATAACTGCCTGTGAGGACCTGTATCTATATACCTACCTGTGGGGACATATATCTATATACCTGCTTGTGGGGACATATATCTATATATATACCTGCCTGTGAGGACCTATATCTATATACCTGCTTGTGGGGACATATATCTATATATATACCTACCTGTGGGGACATATATCTATATACCTGCTTGTGGGGACATATATCTATATATATACCTGCCTGTGAGGACCTATATCTATATACCTGTGTGCCTGAGGGGAGCTGTATATACCTGCCTTACTGAGAGTACAGAGGTTGTTTTTTTTTTTTTTTTTATTTATTAGTCCGGCCCTCTAAAACCATCCCACTTTATCATGCGGCCCCATGGGAAAATGAATTGCCCTGCTCTATGCCATACTCCGATCCAGTCTCTGTCTGGTGATTGCATACACGGTGGTGCATGTTCCCCATCTCCAGGAGAGGTTGTGCAAAGGCAAACTGAGGCCTGGGGTCAACATATGATTATAACCCCTCAATTCACGGTTGGGTCATTTTGGTCCTGGTTCCAAGGTCCTGTGGGATACAGGCCACCTGCAGTTGGAAGAGTGAATGTTTGGGATTCTTACATGTTCCCAGTCTTTGGGAAAAATGTCATGGACGATGAGTGACAGGTCCCTTTGGGGCTGCAACATTTCTTTGATGTATTTTGCACCAAAAAATTATTGACGCCTTATTCTCTATATAAATGAAAACTTTCACCTGGAGATTTTACAGGTGTTTAGTCATATGTGTTATATATAAATGGATCGAAATGCTAACATACAAAAGCAGTCCTTTATATCCTATATCCATGTATAATCAATTAATTTTTTACTAACCTCTATTAATTCTTCTGTCTTTGCCCATCTCCGTAGTTTGCCTACTGTTTTATATGTATGCCGTCATTTCTATATGTTATCATCAAATGATATGCACCCAGTCACCTGATTGGTGGGAGTTTAGTTTTAAATATTGGCAGCTTCCGGCAGTCTAGTCAACAGTGAACAAGAGCACTGAGCTTGAAACGCGTCTGTTGGGTGCATTGCGTTGGCATATGTACATATGGCTGTTTTTTAACTTGAGAAAATAAACATGATGTTTTAATGATTACTGGGCGAATAAGTTGTTTTCGGTGCATTCCGCACTCCAGAGCTGTATCGGCACTTCAGAACTTTGTTGTTGTAGTTTGCTAACCGCCTTGCCGGCGGCACGCCCGGAATCACTACACTTCTGGCGGATCCTTCAGTACAGTGAACCTAGCCCTAATCAGGTGAGCCACTTATTTTGTTTTTGTTTGCGGATAGTTTTATTATCCCACAGTTCATAAGTCTTCACTTTGTGCCCATTTTCTGCTATTTTTATTCCTTACATCTGATTCTGCTTCCCACTGTACATTTGGTCGTGGGCACTTCACACCCTCCTCTCATACGTCATGGACTGTTCTATGCTCCCTGTGTATAAGAAAAGGAAACAGAGAGCGCGGCCTTGTATACTATGTCACTGCTATTGGAGCAGATACAGGGCAGAGATTTCTCACCTTGAATTGTGCTCGGGAACGAGGCTCTACTATGGTGTCAGCTTCTTATTTGCCCCAGTAGAGGCTCGGCTGCTGTTCACCCCAATAGACTGCACTTGGGAGAGGGAAAGTGTCCGACCTGCTGATATTTCTTTACTATATTCTGTAGATTTTCAGGCAAATATCCCAGAAAAGTGGGAAAACACCAAGCGCTCGACTACTCAGAAGATTCTGTGGATCTATTGGTTTTATGCACTTAAAAGCAACGCGTTTCATGTCTAACAAGGACACTTTGTCAGGTTGCATCGTTTGTTCACGAATGGGCGGACTTTACAAGAAAAAGACGACCAAAACCAGGAACAGTGAAAAACAAATTTATATTTGAAATGCTATAAATTCTTCAAAATTCTAGATGGGTGATAGAATAGTCGGTATAATAGATTGAAAGAGATGGTTACAATCTAGTTTCCGAATGAAGCTGCTGCCTTGTGTTTCCTCAGCGTCGTCGATGTAATCTGATGATTTCTAGACAGTTTCCAGGAGTCACCACTAGAGGTCCTCAGTGGTCATTTGTGCAGAATGTTGGAGGGAAACAAATGTATCTTTCTGTTACAATTGTATCAATGTTGTACAATCAGGTGACTGAGCCCTATTGCTGTCACTAGAGGTCCTCATGTTCCTCTTTTTTAGCACTGAGGGAAAGATGGATATTCTCAGCAGAAGCTTTCGCAGACCTGAGCTGTTTCTGTCTCTATTACAGCTTCAAATCCAGGGGCGGGTCTCTCCTCCCAATAGGCGCGTCTTCCCTCACTGAAGACTGGTAACATCATCACACTCCCTCAGTTCTCAGGGAAGGAATGTTTTCCCTAAAATGAGGACAATTGGCTTCTACCTCATGGGGGTTTTGCCTTCCTCTGGATCAACCCTTTAGCAAAATAGGCTGAACTGGATGGATGTCTTTTTTCAGTCTTACAAACTATGTAACTATGTATCTGGGTGGGGGGAGCAGAGTATATGAGGGTGAGTTATATGGGTGGTGGGGGGGGGGGGCAGAGTCTATAAGGGTGTGTTATATGGATGGGGGTAGTGAATCTAACAGCTAGAGACTCAGTAATTGCCCAGATCCTTCACATAGAACTGTCACTGGGAGATAAGTATAGAGGAGCTCAGGCAGCCTTTATTATACAGACACAGACAAGACAGAAGTCTGAGGCAGCCACTTTCACTTTTATTTTTCCACAACTTAGAGAGGAGTAAGCACAGAGACTACAGTCAGCCAATCACAGCACAGGGGACATGTCTCGACCAGGGCTGAACTAAATATCAGACAGCCAATCACAGCACAGGGGGTGGTGCCTGACCTCAGGCTGCAGTTTTAGCACTAGACACACACAGATTAGCTCATAGCTGCTATACTAAATGATTTAGGTAATACAAACCAATTGCAAAAGTTCTTATTTTTACTGTCCCCATCATTATAGGTATGATATAATTGATATACATATATATGTAGTGAGAAAACCCCTTTCAGAGAGTGACGAGGATTTATTTTGTTTAAATTCCCTTGAATTAGGTAAGTGACCTAGCTAAACTGAAAGTAAACTTATTGGTTTATGATAAAAGGTAAGGAGTTGTGCAGTGCCCGGGTTTGGGGGGGTCCGAACTCTGCGCTGGATTCCCCAGACACATCTGAGATGTTACTGCTCTGTCGAAGGGTTGGTAATGTGTGGTGCACCTTACTGGGAAATAAGTCCAGAGAGTCCAGTGTCTGCAGTAAACCAGTGACCTTCTTTAATGGTGGAAATCAAGTGCAACAAAATACAAGCAAGACACTGAGCGGCTTCTCCAGTCTCCAGCCTGATAAACAAAGGCTTTGTGCTGAGGAAGGTCCTGGGCTCGCTATCCCTCTCTCTCTCTCTCTCTCTCTCTTTTAGAGGCTGGTATGCCGGCTGAAGTACTGGTGTCCCAGGGTCTGTGGCTCAGTTGGCTGACTGGCTTCCGGATCAAGAGACTGGTGACCTAGGATCTGTGGCGTGGTATCTTCAGGATCCTCTTCTGGTCACACAGGCAGTCTGGCAGAGTCTCTTCTGTTAACCACTGGTCTCTATCTTCTGTTGACCACTGGTCTCTATCTGCAGAACCACTAAGGACTCTGATTGCTAGCCTTTTACAGTTTTTAGAGGATCTAGAATCTTCTAATGGGAAGGGTGAAGTGGAGAAGCACAGCCCTTACAAACACATTGTTACAATTTCAGTCTCCCATACAATTGTATAGAGCTTCCATTCTAACTCTATAGGACTGACTCAGCATCTTTTCCAGATGGTTCAAAGTTCACTGTCTCAAATTTTATCTCTAAAACTTAACTGTGCATCTTCTAGCAAAGTGGAAAGTCTCAGACTATGTTATTACTAGATGGCTATGTGTTAATAGTGCAGATAAACAGAACATGTTATAAGAAACTATTTAAGCGGAGTTTAACAATATAAAACGGTAAAGAAGTACATAATGGTATAAACCATGTTAGGTGCTAATGGCCTTGCATAGTAACAAGAGGATGGATGTCCACAGTACAAAGTCCTCCTGTTCAGGGCAGTATACAACCACTCAGTGACCAGTAAATCTCACCGCGGGGGAGGGAGGACGATCAAGGGGAAGAATTGTTGCTTATTCACTTAGACACTGTGGCTGTGATCGCTGCGGAGCCTAAATTGTTAAACAACCTCCAACCCCTGCTGATAGCACCAGGTGACCCCTCCCCCCTCCATAGTTCATTAATGACACCAAGGGGTTAACATGTTTTTAATTGTGCTCCTCTGACCATTAAGGTCATTTTTATTTATTGACGGGGCCAAAAGTTATGGTTTGGGCTGTATTTTTTCGCTTTTTATTTTATCTTCTGTTTTTTATTTTCATATTGTGCTCATCATAAGATCCCCTGTAGCTGATATATGAGCCCCAGATGCAGCCCCCAGCATTGCCTGCAGAGCTGACCTGGGTATGTTAAAGGGGTTGTACATGTCTTAAAAAAAGAATAATACTATGCTCCTGGCACTCCAATAAAAAGACAAAAACTCCAGTGTTGAGTCCTTCTTGTCTTATGTTTTCTTTCTACATCTGAATGGGGATGTCACCGCAGCAGTCACTGATCAGCTTCCGCTGACATCACTGCTTGGAGCTGCTCCCTTCTGCATGGTGATGTCAGAGGGGGCATGTGACCACTGCAGCCAATCCTTTACATAATGGGCGGCATGTATGAATTTATGAACCTGTTCTACCGCGTGTCACGTCAGAGGAGGTGCAGTGGGCCCTGACTGCCACCCAGCCCACTGTCCCTGCCTACTTGGCGTGCTGCCCTGGATAGCAGACCCCAACTGGAAGACAAGTCCCTACACTACTACGTGCAGGGCCGTCAGCGAAACGCAGAGTCAGACAGTCCGGGTCGATAATGGTGCAGGTATGCTAAAGCCACGAATCAGAAACCAGGAGAATAACGGTAAACAAGCCAAGGGTCAAAAACACAAGCGGTCACGCAGTACAAAAACGGAGGACAAAAAACTAAGCCGAAGTCAGGAACACAGGGGTAAACAAGCAGAGAACAGGAATACACGGGAAGCAAAAGGAAGAATCTTTCTCAGGCAACAACTGGGAGAAATTAGGGAGTTTAAATGAGGCGCCCGGATCCCCCCGGCAGACGATTGGAGCGGCCTCCGGGCCCTCCCATTGGCCAGTGCGACACACCCTGTGACCTGATTAGGAGCCGAGCTGTCACTCCTAAGCTCATCAGCCCGGCCTGTCCCTGGGGGTGTCGACTGACCAGAGGGATTAACCCCTGTTGTACCTTGCTGCTCTACAGTGAAAACGTGCGCCGTGACAGTATGGAGATTGCGCCGGAGATTAGTCAGAGCGGCCGACCCCTGAGACAGGACTGCCCCTGCTCCAAACTCAGAAGCATCTACCTCCAAGACGAATTGTTTGGTATGGTCAGCTTGAACCAACACTGGAGCAGAGACAAAACACTGCCTAAGTCTTTCGAAAGCCTCTAAGGCCTCAGGTTGCCAGTTATGGATATTAACCTCTTTTTTAGTCATATCAGTTAGTGGCCGAACTAGAACAGAAAAATTTCGGATACATTTTCGATAATAGTTAGCAAAGCCTAAGAACCGCTGTAAGGCTTTCAGGGAGGAAGTACGAACCCAATCAAAAATTGCCTGAATCTTCCCGGGATCAATACGAAACGAGCTAGGAGTCAAAACATATCCCAGGAAAGGTACCTCCTGAACCCGGAAAACACACTTCTCAAGCTTGACAAACAAACTATTTACCTTCAAGATTTGCAAAACCTGCCGCACATGTTTAACATGTGACGGCCAGTCCTGTGAATAAATTAAAATGTCGTCCAGATATACGACCATACAATGACCAATGAGTTCTCGGAAAACATCCAGGTTCTGGAAGACTGCGGGAGCATTATATAACCCAAAAGGCATAACTACATATTCAAAATGGCCCTATGGGGTATCAAATGCGGTCTTGCACTCATCCCCTTTTTTGATACGAATAAGGTTATAAGCCCCTCTTAGGTCCAGCTTGGAAAACCATTTAGCCCCCTGGATTTGATTAAACAGGTCAGGAATCAATGGTAAGGGGTATTGATTCTTTACCGTTATTTTATTGAGCGCACAATAATCAATGCATGGGCGGAGACTTCCATCTTTTTTGTTAACAAAGAAGAAGCCTGCGCCCATAGGTGACACCGAAGGCCGAATGTGCCCCTTCTGTAGACTCTCTGTGATGTATTGTTTCATAGCGGTTCTCTCTGGACCTGACAAGTTATATATTCTGCCTGTAGGAAACCTTACCCCAGGCAACAGTTCGATAGCACAGTCATAGGATCTATGCGGGGTAAACTCTCAGACTGGGTCTTAGAAAATACCTCAACAAAATCACGAATAAAGGCAGGAATCTGCTCTACTTCCGCATTACCAAGAATAATCGGGAGACATTTGTCAAAACACTGCTCTCCCCACCTAAACTCCCAATCAATTACAGGATTGTGTTTCTGAAGCCAGGGCAACCCCAAAACAACATCAGCGGGTAAGCTCTCCATGATAAAGAGTGTATATTTCTCCTTATGTATAGACCCAACTAAAATATCAAGTTCTGGGGTGTAATACTGAATATTGCCCTTAGCCAACGGGGTAAAATCAATAGCCACGACACGCATGGGATCCGCTAGAGGCCTCCAGGGAAGGCCCAGACGCTTAGCGAATGAGGCGTTCACAAAATTGGAAGCTGATCCTGAATCTACAAAAGCACTCCCAGATTCACACATAGAGAAAAATGAAATTTTCACTGGCAGCAACAACTTCTTTGAGACAATAGGGAATACCTGTTCGCCTAGGTGACCTTCCCATGAGTCACCTAGGCTCTGGAGTTTTCCGGCCAGGGCTTCCTTTTAGGACACTCACGGATGCGATTACCTTCACCGCCACAGTAGAAGCACAGTCCCTGGGTGCGATGTGAGGTCCTGCGGTCACTGGCAGTACCCGTAGAAGAGGCCTCTACCTGCATAGGGCTCCTCAGGGGGTATCACCACACTGAAGGTTTTCGGGGGCGGTGGCAGAACGGAGTAGTGGAGTAAGGCGTGACATTGGAGAAAGGGTCTGTTCCCGACATCTTTCCCTAAACCATCTGTCCAGCTGAACTGCCAGAGCGATGGCGTCATCCAGAGTGCCCGGAGTAGGATAAGCCACCAACATGTCCTTAACATGGTCAGCCAATCCTACCCGGAACTGGCACCTAAGGGCTGTGTCGTTCCACCCCAAAGGAACGCACCAGCAACGAAACTCAGAGGCATACTCCTCTACAGTCCTCTTACCCTGCCTTAAGGAGGTGAGCTGAGTTTCGGCCACCGCCTCCCTATCAGGGTCGTCGAAAAGAAGTCCCAAGGGGACAAAAAATCTGTCTACAGCAGACAATTCGGGCGAGTCAGGGGGTAGTGAGAATGCCCACTCCTGGGGGGACCCTTGGAGAAGGGACAATTCCCACTTTCTGTTCCTCATTACCAGAGGTACGTGGGCGGAGTCTAAAATACAACTGACATCCCTCCCTAAAAGTCAAAAAATCGGGTAACTGAATGGGGGTTCCACAAAAGTGGGAAGCAATGCCGGAGGACTCCCAGCCTGAGGGTTACCCTGGGAGGTCTCCTACTGCTGTACCCTCAGCGCCAGGCCTTGGACCAACTGGGTAAGCCCCTGTATCTGCTCCACCAGTGCAGTCATGGGGTTCATGGTACCTGGGGAGCAGTAATGTACGGCCTGAGAAAATGTCACGTCAAAGGAGGTGCAGTGGGCCCTGACTGCCACCCAGCCCACTGTCCGTGCCTACTTGGCGTGCTGCCCTAGGTGGCAGAGCCCAACTGGACGACAGCCCCTACACTACTACGTGCAGGGCTGCCAGGAGAGCGCAGAGTCAGACAGTCCGGGTCGATAACGGTACAGGTACGCCAAAGCCACGAATCAGAAACCAGGAGAATAACGGTAAACAAGCCAAGGGTCAAAACACAGAAGGTCATGCAGTACAAAAACAGAGGACAAAAATGTAGTCGAGGAGCAAGCTGAAGTCAGGAACACAGGAGTAAACAAGCAGAAACAGGAATACACGGGGAGCAAAATGGAGAACCTTTCTCAGGCAAAGGCAGACAGAAATGAGGGAGTTTAAATGAGGCGCCCGCCCGGACCCCGCCCCAGCAGACGTTTGGTGCGGCCTCTGGGCCCTCCCATTGGCCAGTGCGGCACACCCTCTGACCTGATTAGGAGCCGAGCAGTCACTCCTAAGCTCATCAGCATCATCCTGGCCTCTCCCTGGGTGTGTCGACTGACCAGAGGGATTAACCCCTGCTGTGCCTTGCTGCTCCACGTCAGAAACGTGCGCCGTGACACTGCGGGTCATAAATCAGGCGCATTCTAGCTCTAGGGTGACATTTCTGGCTCAGGTAAACCACTTTTAAGGTGCTCTTTCTGTTCCAGCTGTAATGCGCCTAGACATGCCGTAGAGAAGCTATAAATGTGGAGCTTCATACGGTTCTAGTGCGCCCCGCCTCCCGCATGCCCCCCAAGATCAGGCGCATTACAAAGTGCCGCGGGCGCTCTGTAATGCGCCTGATAATGGCGTGTGGGAGATTTAAACATGTATGAACGGGGCTGCGTATGAATAAATGTATGAATGGGGCTGAAAACACGCCAGACACAGCCCCGTTCAATAATTTTTTTTTTTTCGGACATGGACAATCCCTTTCAGACCCAGCAGCTCTTGCAGGTACCCGAATCCAGAGATCAACATGAATGGAATCAGGAGGCCTGAATATACAGTGCCATGTACACTGCAATCAGGAAGGGGGTAACGTCTCTGCCTCTTCCAAGGAGGGACTGTCAGTGACAGCCGGCTGTCTATTCCTGCAGAATCTGTGGGCATCTACAGGAACAGCTCTGCAGAGTCGCACAAGTGTTAAGTGGTTAAACCTGCAGGATCTGTATCTTCCATGGATTCTGTGCTCAACATATGGCAGAGTACAATCGGGCCTGATGGGCTTGTACATGACAGCCATCATTTGGCTTCCAGCCGCCCTGACAACCATTGATGCCCCACAATCAATCAAATTGTGGAGTTGCTGGTGTTTGACAGAGGAGATAAAAGGCCAAGATTGGAGCCAAGTCCGATCCTGGCCAACACAACAGGATCCTGGTTATACACTACGTCCGGCTCCCGCTGCTGGTGGTAGGAGCGCAGCCTCTGAGCCTGAACCAAATGATGTAAAAGTACAGAGCAGGTGGAGATCGGACAACTCTATGGAAGGACTGTTGTCAAGATGTTCCAGGAGGGATGGGAAGAGCAGTATTAGGGACAATAACACGATTCGGATTATGCTGTTGAAAACCCTGATGGATGAATATTGCATATGGTTTTGCAGGTGGATTTGTTTTTTTTTTTACCCATAGTCAGAAACGAGCCCCATTCATTTCTACTTAGATGTGATTCCGCATTAAAAACCCCATGCGAGTGTTTGGCCACATGTCATCATTGACCTCAGTAGTAAATTTCCACTCGTTTCCAAACAAAGAATAAACAGGCAATGGATGCAAAGAGGATTTTCTACTGATGTCACGGGCAGGGTTCACTTTCAGTTTAAGAAGAATATTTCATGTAGGAATCTGTTTGGACAGAGGTGGTGCTGTGGTCAGACTGTAGATGTGTCCACCCCCACATAGAGGCTCAGGAGTATATGGGGTGCGAGACTGCTATATATTGGGGGGGAGACCTCAGTAGTCCTGGAGAATAGGTGTGAGACTGCTGGATACAGGGAGTGAAGCCACAGGAAGCTCAGGGGAATGAGGTGCGAGACTGCAGGATACAGGGAGTGAGGCTGCAGGAGGCTCAGAGGAATGAGGAGTGAGACTGCAGGATACAGGGAGTGAGGCTGCAGGAGGCTCAGGGGAATGAGGTGGAAGACTGCTGGATACAGGGAGTGAGTCTGCAGGAGGCTCAGGGGAATGAGGTGCGAGCCCTGCAGGATACAGGGAGTGAGGCTGCAGGAGGCCCAGGGGAATGAGGTGCGAGACTGCAGGATACAGGGAGTGAGGCTGCAGGAGGCTCAGGGGATATAGTTGATATGAATATTAATTCTTTCATAAATTCTAGAGTTCTATAAGGGTGATTCAAAGTTTGCAGTTTTTTCAATGAACAGAACTTTTCCATCAAATTGAATAAACAATTCATTTCCTGCAGCTCGTTACCCTCCCCCGACCTTTTTCTTCCATGTCTGTTTTTTGGTGCCTTTGCTTTATTATTGTAAAAACCCGAATTTACCCAACTATCAACATTCCTCCCAGTTTACAAGGCCAAATCCTAATGCAGAGTGTTCAACAGTAGAAGTTAGAAATCTAAGCAGAAGCTTGTAGATAAGCAGGGAGCGGTGCCATTCCCTCATGTGCACTAGAACCATGAATTTTAAAATATAGCGATGTTATGAGGGCTTACAAAAACCAGGTTTAAGGGAATAACTAGAGGGGGTTTTTTAATTACAAATTGACAACCAATAAAAAAATTGATTAATATTTGAGGGGTTGTTATTATAAGGGAATAATAATAAAAAAGCTGTTGCTTAAATGTGATTTAAAATCTCTTTGTCAAATTTAGATTTTAAGATGTGATTTGCATAACGATGCTTCTACCACTGAAGCTTACAAATAACACTTGCCAAACTAATAAAGCAGAAAGGCTGCACCGACATTTTGGAGATGTCTTCTTCTTTTGACGATGTCTGTGCAAATAAATGCTTGGCTCCATTTACAATTCGGACACCGCACAAAGAAAGCCGGGAGATATTTCACTCTCTGTGAACATAGCCGATGGGCAACCTGGGGAGAAGACACACACAATTATATACTATATGAACCCACCCACATCACAGTATATTTCACCCACACCCCCCAAATTTTTACTCCCCCCAATTTAACATCATCCCCCACCCATACATCCCCCACCCACATCACATAAAACCCCAACCCCATCACATTATACCCCACCCCCATACATCATACCTCCCCCCACATAAACATCATCCCCAAACCCCCATCACATAATACCCCACCCCCTTAAATATCCCCCACCCCCTTTCACACCCATACCCCCCCCCATCACATAATCCCCCAAACCCCCATCACCCCCAAATCCCCCACCCCCATCACATTATACCCAACCCCCCATAAATTTCAACCCCACCCAATAACATCATCCCCCAACCCACTTTCCCATTATCCCTCCCCCCCCCTCACTTTATACCCCACCCCATCACATTATACCCCACCCAATACATTTTCCCCCACCCACATCAATCATCCCCAAACCCACTCCATTATACCTCACCCACATCACACAAAACCTCACCCGCATCACATCATACCCCCCCCAAAACAAAATTTTTCCCCCCCCCCAAAATCACACCTCACCCGCATCACATCATACCTCACCCGCATCACATCATACCCCACCCACATCACATTATACCCCACCCACATCACACCTCACCGCTTTCTTTTATACCCCCCCCCCTTCACACCTACCCCCCCCCCAACCCACACCATCCCCCACCCCATAAATTTCTACCTCACCCACAAAAAATCATACCTCCCCCAATCAAAACCCAAATCCCTCACCCACATCCCCATATCCCCCAATCCACATCACATTATACCCCACCCCCGTCACATCATACCCCCCCCCTTAACATATCCCAACACCCACATCAATTTTACCCCCCCCAATAATTCCCTTTCACCCACATCACATCCCTCACACACATCACATTATACCCCCCCCACATCACATCATACCCCCACCAAAAACACATTAAAACCCCCAACCCACATCAAAATCATATCCACCCCCATCACTTTAAATACCCCACCCACATACTTTTTACCCCACCCACATCACATCATACCCCACCTACATAAACTTTATCCCTACCCACTTTCACATCATACCCCCCCCACATCACATATCCCCACCAAATTTACATTTTACCCCCCCCCATCACATAAATATCCCCCCCACATCACATTATACCCCACCCACATCACATCATCCCCCACCCACATCACAATATACCCCCCCCCCTTTTCACACCCATACCCCACCCACTTTCACATTAAAACCTCACCCACATCACATATCCCTCACCCACATCCCCTCTTTTCTCCACCCACATCAATCATACTCACCCAATCACATCTATCCACCCACATAATTATCCCCCACCAATCACATCTTTCCCCACCCCATCACATATCCCCCCCCCACATCACATCATCCCCTCCCCCCCATACATCTTACCCCCCCCCCATCACTTTATACCCCACCCACATCAAAATTATACCTCCCCCGATCACCCCTTTAAACCCACATCACATCATACCTCCCCCACATTCCACTCATTCCCCACCCACATCACATTCATACCCCACCCACATCACTTTTAAAACCCACCCCCCATACATCATACCCCAAACCCACATACATTTTTCCCCACCCACACCCACATTTTTACCTCCCCCCAAAATCCCCATCTTTACCTCACCCACATACTTTAAAACTCCCCCCCCTCAATTTACCCCCCCCAATCACATCATCCCTCACCCCAATTCATTTAAATACCCCCCCCAAAATCAATTTTTCCCCCACCCAAATCACATTAAAACCTCCCCCCCATCCATTTTTATTTAACCCACAAAACTTTTCCCCCACCCAAACACATTATACCTCCCCCACCCAAAATTATACCCCCCCCCCTCAAAATTATACTCCCCCCCACTTTCACATTATACCCCCCCCAACATCACATTAAAACCTCACCCCCATCACATTATACCTCACCCAATAACTTTTATACCCCCCCAATCCCCTCATACCTCCCAAATCACATTATCCCTTTCCCCACAAACATTATACCTCACCCACATCACATCATACCTCCCCCCCCAAACCACACCCTTTTCCCCCCCACACCCACTTTTAAAAACCCCCCCCCACATCCTTTTATACCTAAACCCACATAAAATTTCATACCTCACCCACATAACTCATTCTCCCCCCCACTTTCACACCCAAAACCCCACCCCATCACATCTTTACCCCCCCCAAAATTTCCACATTATACCCCACCCAATCACATCTACCTCACCCCACCCACATTTTTCCCTTTCCCCCAACATCACATTATACCTCCCCCCAAATAAACATCATCCTCCCCCCCATCACTTCTTTCCCCCCACCCACATACACCCATCCCCCAACCCCCCATCACATTATACCCCCCCCCCCTCACATTGTACCCCAAAAAACCCCACATCACTTCATCCCTAAACCCAAAATTACATTTCCCTCACCCAAAATCACTTTCAAAACCCCCCCCACATCACATTAAAACTCACCACATACATTTATACCCCACCCACTTTCAAATTATACCCCAAACCCCAAATCACATTTTTACCCCATCCACTTTAATTTTTGGGGAGTTATTTTGGGGGAAAAAAACTTTTTTTCCCTGCAAAAAATTTAAAAAATAATTTTTATATTATATTTCCCCCAATTATCCTGCATCCCAGCATTCAAACTTTTTCTAACCACATACTGTCCCGGCCTTTTGTGTGATACCCCCATCTACAGCTATAAAACACGGGCTAGAAGACAATAAAGAACAGGGGCCACTAGGTGAAGCACATAATACCAGGAAAAAACCCTTTTTATATGGTTTTTTTCTCCCCCTGATCAGTTGTACTTTCAAAGGTACAAAATAAAATTAGCGCATCAGAACAAAAATTTGGGGTTTAAACAGAAGAGGAAAATGTGGTTCCCTTTCCCCAAACCCCGGGGAAGCTTTCCAACCAAAGGAGCCCCGGATTTAAAACAAAAATACAAAAAGCATTCAAAACTGCATAAGATCGGGGCTAGCGCTAATGTAAACATATGCCGAAAATCTGAACACTGGGCGTTAACCACTGGGGAGTGTTTAAAGTAAAATTTTTTTTTATTTATGTTTATATATTATAGACTACACTTTTCGTAAGCGCTCCTGGCTCACTTCATCGAGGTGGAGACACTGTAAAAAAGACCACAGATAAAAAAAATCCCCAAAATGAGGTACATTTAAAAAAGGGGCAATACTTGTAAAAACCCTATGAAATTTTGTATAAATTTACTATTAAAGGGGGTAAATAATCTAAAAAAGGGGTTTCCCCATGCCACAAGTGAATTAACACAAAAAAATTCATAAATATACATAAAACAGTTAAAAGGAAAAAAGTATTTTTTGGGTTTAAAAAATCCCGAAGGCCCATAACTGGGTCACTGGTCTAAAGAACTAGGTTAAGTAAGAAGAACTGGATCACTAGCGTATCTGAATCCAAAGAATACCGTAAGTTAGGAAACCAGCGTACAGAAGGAAAAGGGCGTAAAAACCTATGTTGTCTCGAATTTGTAACTACTCCAAAGGGAAAAAATACAGTTAGTACATGATATGAGTTAAAAAAAATCCATACTAGAATAAATATTTATAATAAAAAAGTATTAAAACAAACAGTTTCCTGTGGTTTTTATTTATACCCTTTTGGGATCACCCGGGTTTTTAATTTTTAAAAATCCAAAAAAAGTCCCTTTCTTGAGGGGTTTTGACAACGATTCGGGACGGTCCCCTGGGATATGTTAATTCGTTTTATCCAGAAAAATTGGATTTTAGGGAAAATGAAAAAATAATAAAAAAGTATTGGTTTAATGTGAATGAGTTTAGAGTGATTCACATTGAACCGTTGGTTATTTTACCTTTTGGAAAATTTTGGACGTATTCTTTAACCCATTAAAAACCCACAGGTACAAGTGATCGGGTAAATAACACATGTGCTTGTGCAGGACAAATTAGTCTTAATCTGAAAATGATCCTAAGTAGAAAATGATTAAAAATTGTCTCCCTGTATAAAATGAAAATACCCGCATGACATGTCGGGAAAATTTCAAAGGGGAAAAACTCCCGAAGGTCCCGGGCACCAAATCATTGGAGTCATCCCTTTTAATGGTTTTTTTAAAAGAGAGGGAAACAAAAACATTCTTCTCTGTTTTAGCCCTACGGTAAATAACACATGGGGTTTTGGGGGTTTAAAAGAAGTTTTAAAAAAGGGGTTAAATTAAAAAGTTTGTGCCCAAAAATTTTTTGTAGTAATTTAATACACCTCTCAGTGCTGGGAATAAAGGTTGTAAAAAAAATACCCTTTTTTCATATAATTTAAAAAAATTCCAAAAGGCTTAAAAGATTTTTCCTTCAAAAAAGTCCCCCCTGCACTCGTGTATCACAAAATTTCTATCTGAAGTGCAATTCTTATGCAAATGAAAAAATTTACCGGGAAAAGGGGCTTTTCGTACCCAAAATTTTGGGGATGGTTACTTGAAAATTGGGAAAAAATTATTTTAAATTGCAAGGGCCCTTAAAAAAATTTTTTTTTAAGGGAAAAGATTGGGTTTTTAATAAAAAGGCACAAATCTAAAGATAGTTTCTTGAGAATTCAACATCATAGTGAATGATAAACCCCATAGGTTCTTATTTTAAAATTAAAAAAAAAAATTATTTGCCAAATCTCCAGTCCCTGCCAGATGGGAAAATTTAGATCATCGTTTTAAAATTTTTTTATCCCAGATTTAAAAAAAGGGTTAAAAAAATGAATCAATTTAAATGGACCCCGAATGCCCCATTAAAAAGGGTTAAAATTTTAAAAACGGGGCTACCGGGGGCCCCCCTTGCCGTGTCGCCCCCCCTTTGGGTTTAAAAAGGGGGGAAAATAATTATGATCCCAAAAAATTTAATTTTTAGTCCATCCAAAAAAAAGAAATTTCAAAATTATCAAAAAGAGACCCGGGCCCCCTGATCTAGATAAAACTTAGCCTCAAGTCCAAAGGAATGTTTAAAATTAGAATAAAGTGACGTGATATCCAAAGTCAAAAAAATATAATCAATATTCCAATTGAGACCTATTAAATCCGAAAGCACGTTGTAAGAGTCTTTTAAAAAACTTTTTAACTTGAAAACCAAAGGTTGCAAATAAAAGTCAAAGAAATGGGTGCGAGAGCTTCCCTGTGGATGTAGATAGACCGGCAGCTTCTGTTTCCGTTTTTAACCCCAAAAATTGGGGTTTTATGTGTAAAGTGAGTTGTAACCCTTTAAAACAAACTTATCCAGGTGAGCAAACCCCTTTTTTTCGGTTTATTCCCTTTTTATTGTTTCAACCCCTTCACATGAGTTTCGCTTTTTGTTCTTTATCATCTTCTAGCACGTGTTCATAGTTATCTTTCCCAGTACAAAATATCTGTGTTTCCGGAACGTAAAGCCCGCACCTCTTTTTTTTAAAAAAAAATGGAATTTATTAATCAGAGGGCATGTTTATGAGGGGGACAAAAGATTGGGAAAAATTTTTTTCAAAGGACTACCAATACTATACAGGGAGACCGGGGTATTTTTTCCCATTTCCCTTTTTCTACTTTAAAAAAGAGACCCAAAAAGTTTTATTTATATTTTTTCAAACATTAGAAAAAAATTTTGATTTTAGAAGTGTTTAAATTTTTTGAAATTTTTTCTTTTTGTCCCTTTATTACAATACTGTATCTCTCTGAAAGGTTTGGAAATTGTGAAATTCTCTTTTTATGGTTCTAAGGATGATTCTTTTGAGGGGGCCCTTTTGGTCTAAAAACACTAGTTTATTTTTTCCCTTAAATTAATGGTTACATAAAAAAACAAGACAAAAATTTTTGGGTAGTCTGACCTTAGAAAAGAGGAAAATAGCTACTTTCATTTTATAAAAGTTCTAAACACCCGGGGGGGTTTTTGGATTTGTGAAAAAAAAAATGGTTAGTAATTTGAAAAAAAACATGATTTGGATGTTCTATATTGAAAAATTTAGGGAAATTATTGATTTAGACTTTTTAAAAAAAAACCAAATACAGTCGCCCGCTGCCCCACAAAAAATGGGTACTGCAAAATGATTAAAGTGGTTGTCTCATACATCGATTCTTTTTACCTCAGGGCCTGTTTCCCTTTTTTAATTTACCCGGTTTAACCGGGGTACAACTGGCCTACAGTGATGATCTGCTGAGGACACTAGGTCTGTAGCTATAGCGACCAGTGCTGGCAGCCTATTAGGGGAGATTGAACAGGTCTGTAGCTATAGCAACCATTGCTGGCAGTCTATCATGAGAGATTGAACAAGTCTGTAGCTATAGCAACCAGTGCTGGCAGCCTATCAGGAGAGATCAAAACAGGTCTGTAGCTATAGTGACCAGTGCTGGCAGCCTTCAGGAGAGATCACACAGGTCTGTGCTATTGTGACCAGTGCTGGCAGCCTATCAGGAGAGATAGAACAGTCGTTGCTATAGCGACCAGTGCTGGCAGCTATCGGAGTGACTCGAAAGGTCTGTAGCTATTAGCAATCGTGTGGCAGCCTATCAGAGAGAGATTGAACAGGTCTGTAGCTATAGCGACCCGTGCTGGGAGCCTATCAGGAGAGAGGAACAGGTCTGTAGCTATAGTGACCAGTGCTGGCAGTCTATCAGGAGAGATAAAACGGTCTGTAGCTATAGTGACCAGTGCTGGCAGCCTAATCAGGAGAGATCACACAGGTCTGTAGCTATAGTGACCAGCGCTGGAGCCTATCAGGAGAGATCCAACAGGTCTGTAGCTATTAGTGACCAGTGCTGGCAGCCTATCAGGAGAGATCACACGGTCTGTAGCTTATAGTGGGCCAGTGTGTGGCAGCTATCAGGAGAGATCACACAGGTCTGTAGCTATAGCGACCAGTGCCGGCAGCCTATAGGAGAGATCACACAGGTTGTAGCTATAGTGACCAGTGCTGGCAGCCTATCAGGAGAGATCACACAGGTCTGTAGCTATAGTGACCAGTGCTGGCAGCCTATCAGGAGTGATCAAACAGCTCATACAAGAGGGGATATCTCAGAATAGGTAGGACACTGTTCATGGACACATATTGCAAAGTGACTTTTTTTGCAAGATCTTTAACAAGAAAAGCAGTGATCCCTGGAGTGAGATGACCCCTTTAAGTCATCTCACTAACTGTGACATCAAATAAAGATACTCCTTTAGAGAAAGAAAAAAAATCCCTCTGTCCCAGAAAATTTAGTAAAAAGGTTGCTCTCCAGCCGGTGGTTAGGAGAAAGCAGTTAGACAAAATAACCAAACCTAATAAAAATAAAATGAGCCACTAAAAACATATTAAAAATAATGTTGATACTACAAAAGTGGAAGATCTAATAGAATGTCTTCATCACAATATTTGAATAATGTCAGATGGTTCCATTACAGTAATCCTATGGATCCTCTACCAAAGAATTCTATACAGACAAAAGGTTTACCAGATAATACCAGTTTACCAGATAATACTAATCAAGATAAATCTAATAGGTCTGATATCTGTATTTTACCTGCTGAGAATTCTGCATCCGATGTTTGTATTTTATCTGCTGAGAATCCTGTATCACAACAGAAATTTTCCTTTTTTTTCTGATTTCATGGAGTACCATAGAGGAATGAATTACATATGTATCAAGTGAATCAGTCTACTTATCCCACCAAACCACCAAAGTTGTGTAAATCACCCCAAGTGATAACATATAATGTATGTTCCTCTCAACAATTGATAATTATTCACAATCTTTCTTAGGACTTGATTCAGTCCTGAGTGTACACCACAACACAGAAGGATCTCAGAAAAAATGAAATAAAATTTCAAAAACCATCCTTTTGCTAAAAAAAAACAAACAGCTGTAAAGAGTCTAAGAATAGAGAGATTGTTATAAAAGGTGCTGAAAAGTTGGGCACTGCAGTGATTTTGAATTTTGATGACTATAATCACGAGTCTTTGAGAATCATAGGAGATTCTCACTATTACAATCTCGTTTCGAAGAGGCTATGCCCTTAACTAGTTTTGAAAGTTTATTAAAAAAAGAAATTGATAAAATTATTTTTAAGAAAGTACAAAAGTAGTTTTGTGGATTTCCATGTCTACTATTCAGTATTTTTATTATTTACCGAAAGTGCATAAGAATGAAACAAACCCCCCAGGTAGACCTATTATTTCAGGGTCAGCCAACAGTTACAATTTTTCCCCATTTAATTGACCTTTATTTAAAAATTTGGTTTTCAATTTAAAAAAGTTTTTTTTTTAAAAAAGCTTGACCACGTGCTTGGGTTTCATGGCTTAATTGGAATATTGATTAAATTTTTTTGACTTTGGATATCACATCACTTTTTATTCTAATATTCAGCATTACTTTGGGCTTGAGGCTGTTAAGTTTTATCTAGATCAGGAGTCTGGTCTTTATGATAATTTTAAAATCTTTTTATTGGATGGACTGCAATTAATTTTAGATCATAATTATTTTCCTCCCATTTTCACCAAAAGGCAGGCACGGCAATGGGGATCCGGGTAGCCCCTTCTAATGCCAATCTTTTTATGAGGCTATTTGAGTCCATTTATATTGATTCAGATTTTAATCCTATTTTGCACATGTTTTAAACGTTATATAGCTACTAACCATGACCTACAAGGCTCTCCAGCCTCTCCTCCATACATTCTGCCCTAAATTTAAATATCTTCCCCCACGCACTCTCCGCTCCTCATAGGACTTCTCCTTGCCTCCCCTTTTCAGTCCTCACACAACCGTCTCCCCAAAACTTTTCCCCGGGTTCACCCACATCTGGAACTCACTGCCCCAAAACATTAGACTCTCCTCCACTTTTCCCCGCTTTTAAAAGCAACCCGAAAAAACCCCTTTCTTCAGGTTGCCCATAAAAAATTATAAAACTTGTAAATACTTCCTCCAAAAGAATGTTTGCCCCAAAACCCCTGTCTTTCCCCCCTCCTTGTAGATTTTAAGCCCTCACGGGTAGGGCCTCTCTCCTTTTGTCGTGTCAATTGTCATTTATCCCTTATCATTTTTACTCGTTTGACTTATGTAATGTTTGTAACCCCTCGAATGTACAGCGCCCTGGAATCAATGGCGCTTTAAAATAAATAATAATAATAATAATAATATAGATGATATTATTCTTATCTGGCGGAATCGGCAAAGAATTTTTTAAATTTTTTAAATGAGAACATATGGGGTATATCATTTACCATGACGTCAAATTCTCAAGAAATGATCTTTTAAGACTTATGCCTTTTCATTGAAAATCAATTTATTCAATTGAAAAATTCTGTTAAGGCCTGCAATTTCAATAATTATTTACCATTTGTGAGTAACCATCATCGAAATTGGGTACGAAATGTCCCTTTTGGTCAATTTTGGCGTTTGTGTAAGAATTACACTTCAGATAGAAATTTTGCAATGGAAGCGGATCATTTATCAGATAAATTTAATGAAAAAGGTTTTCCCCCTGGTTTGGCATCTGCAGCGAGGACAAGGATCAATCATAACGCGGGGATGACTTTTAAAATAAAAAAAATAAAATAAAATCTTTATATAGCGCCCCAAAAAATTTTCCGCAGAAATTTACAATTAAAGAGGGAATAAAGCAAAAAAAAAACCCCGACTTTTAAAAAAAAGCTACGAAAAATGGAAAGGGTTTTAGGGCCCTTTTCCCCGCAAGCTTCCCAATCTATTGGGGATACTTTCTATAACCCTTTTAAAATCTGTCGGGTGTTATGTTAAAATTGTACTAGGGTTGGGAAAACCTTTTTAGCCCCAGCACTGAGAGGTGTATTCATTACTGCAGAAACATTGACCCCAATTTTTTTTACTGACCCCTTTTTTTAAACCTTCTTTTCCCCCAGCCCCATGTTTTTTTTTAAACCGAACGGCAAAAAAGGGGGAAAGGGAATGTTATTGTTCCTCTCATTTGAAACCTTTAAAAAGGGATGACTCCAATGTTTGGGGTGCCCTGGACCTTTAGGGTCTTCCCCTGTTTTTTTCCAAAACACTTCAGTGCTTTTAGTTCAAAAAATCGGGGGGACCCAAATTTTTTAAATTCATTTTCTACTAAAGTTTCTTTTTTTAAGATTAAGACTAATTTGTCCTGCACAGGCACATTTTGTGTTTTAAACCCAAATCACTTGTCCCTGGGGGGGTTTCCAAATAGGTGGAAAAAGGACGAACGGGAAAATTTTTCCAAAAGGGTTAAATAACCCCCCGGTTTAATGTAAAATCCTAAAAAACTAAATTCACATTCCCAAAGAAAATTTTTTTTTTTAAATTTTAAAATTTTTTATTAACAGTTTTGAAATTAAAAAAGAAAAATTTTCACACAGGAAGTTTTAATCCAATGAGGTGAGCAGGGATAAATTGAACAATGGGAACTTTAAAAATATCTTTTTAAACCCTTTTTGGGCAAAAACCAAAAAAGAACTAAAAACCAACAGGGAGATTTCGGAAAAAATTCCTACAGGAACCCCTTAGAGGGGCCCTTACAGGGGGGTCCCCCAAGTCGGGGGAGGAACTTTCCCAACCAGGGCTCGGATAGCCCCCCACAAAAAAACCCCAGTGAGGCTGGCCAATCTCGAGCTGTAAATAAGCTTATGCATCGGGGGGGCCCCCAGAAAAAAGGGTACATAGCAAAAAAAGGGGTAAGGCACCATGGGGGAACTAGGAAGGGGTAAAAACAATAAAGAAAATTGTCAACAAACAGAAAGGGGAAAGGGAAAAAAGATCGGGAGGAAAGAAAAAGGGAAAAAAAAGAAAAAAAAAAAAAAAAAACAGGGGGGGGGGGGGGGGGGGGGCCACATTTAGTATGAATTGTGCGGCATCCCGGGCCACGCAGCCCCACTAAACAAACCAAGAGGGGAAAACCGGGGAGGAAAGTCAGCCCGGGCCCCCCATAAAGGGACCCTTTCTTCCCAGGCCCTTCCCTTCCAGGTCAGGGGTTCCAAGACAGTTTTTTGAAGCCCGGGGGTTTCCCTTTTTAAAGTACCCACGGACACCAGTTCGAGATCAATTTCTGGTGGAGTCGGGGTTTTTCTGTGCTATAAGCCCCCTCCTTTGGGGTTGGGTTTCAGAGCCACCCCTCACCCCCACTCCCCCCGGGGAAAAGGAAAGGGGTGGTTTTTTTCCCCACATCCCGAGGGAAAACCTTTTTTTTGGGCTGCCTAAAGGAATTTCTGCCCAAGGGGCCCCGTTTATAAACCCCCCCTTTGTAAAGGGAGCATTTTGTAAAGGGGTTTTCCCTCGGGGGTATTAGGAAGGGGGGCCCAAAGAAACTTCGAAAAATACCTGCATTCCCCTACTCCAAAAGTTTGCAAAACATCACAGCCCCCCCAAATGGGGGACTTTTTTTTTTCCCAACTTCATTGTTAAAACCCCTCCAGCGGGGTATCGGGTTTCGCGGGGAAACCACTTGTGCGGAGAACGGGACCCTGTACCATCTAGAAAGCCCCCTTAAAAATTTCGTTCCTGGGCCTTAAAACCCAATGACCCCCTTTTTGCGTGAGAATGAAACATTTCCGCCATTGGGTTTTCTTTTAAAAGAGTTTTTTGAAGCTTTTGTTTCCCCCACTTACAAAAGGAAAGGAAAGAGGGGGGGGAAAAGGGGAGGAAGAAATTTGGGTAAGTGAGGGGGATGAGGTGCCTAGGGGGGGGGGCGCGGGCCCCAAAATTTCTCTCAAAGGGGGTCGGGGCCCTAGTGAGGTCAATTTTTTTCAAAAAAATTGGAGGAAAAAAGGGGGCCCAAATTGCATATTTTCATATTTATTTTGGGGAAGTATTAGGGCAGGTTTAAAGGTCATTCAGGGCCCGGCAGTACCCCCCCAACTTGAATATCCCTACCCTGTAACGGGGGGGTTTTAAAGCCCGCCCCAAAAAGGGAAGTCCAGACCACCCAGGGGGAAGAACACGGGTTATCGTGACAGGGAATAGGGGGGGCCCTTTGAGGTCTTAGTAACTTTTTCAGAGGGTTTAGATTTTTAAAGGGCTTTTAAACGGTGTGGAGGGAAGTAAAAGGAAAAAATTTTTCCGGGAGATCAAAAACGGGAGGGAGCCCAACGACCAGGGGGGGGGGCCCGGGGAAAGGGGCTTAGTTTCAGGGTTGATCTGGACCCACAATTTATATGGGGGGCCCGGTTTAAAATCTAGGAGTCTAGCGGGGGCGGCAGCCAAGTAGTATAATCTGCAATCTGGAAGGCCCACTTCCCCAGCACCCCCTTGGGGTGGGGGGAAAAGAAAAAACCCTGCAATTCGGGGGGGCCGCCTGGAGTACCAAATAAATTCACAAAAGTTCTTTTGGAGTCTAATCCTTATGCAGTTTGGATAGTGATTGGGAGATTTTGGAACAGGGAAAAATTTTTGGGGGGAGGATGGACCTCTTCAAGAGGCCCATCCTCCCAAAACCCACCAGAAGTCCTTTGATTCCATTTCCCCAAAACAGGGGACGACACCTTCAAACTTTTAAGGGGACAAATTTTTGGCGTAAAAAAGTTGGGGTTTGGTTTAAATTGGTATCCGGTACCCAAGTCCCGAAATCCCCTGTGGGCCAGGGGGAAAGGGAAACTTCCCTGAAGAGTCCAGAGTCAGCGGATGGGGGAGACTTTCAGCCTTGGATTTAGGTAAAAAAATCAAATTTGGGCCCACTGACAAAACAAAGCCACTCAGACATAAAGGGGGGGAAGGGTTAAAAAGGCGCGGTTCGAAGAGATATATCAAAAAAACATCCGCAATGCAGAACTTTTTAATTCGCTCCCAAACCTTGCGGGATTCCCTTTATCCGATTTTTATCAAAAGGGAGTTCAGCGGGGTGTGTTTCCAAACACTAAAACTATAAAAAGGGGGGGGGGAGCGGGACCCCGTCTCGTACCGTTTTAAAGCCCCAAAGATCAGGGGAAAACCGTTCCCCCAACCCCCGGGCCATGGGTCCGGGTATAAAGAAATTACCCTTGGGGCTGTAAAGACGGACCCAGCCCGTACTGTAAAAGTTAACGTCAAAGATCCCCATGAGACCCCTGTCAAACGCTTTCTCTGCGCCCTAATGAAAGGCCCTTTCAAGGGGATCCCCCGGGACCCCGTGCGTAAATTTTATTATGTCTAATTTTCTTAAGAGTATTGCCCGGGGCCCCCCCCCCCCGGGAAAAAAAACCCCACCCTGGCGGGGTTTGGAAACCAAAGGGAAAGGGTAGAGGGGCTTTGAGAGGGATTTGCCAATAATTTGGCAAAGTTTTTTGAGATCCACTTTTAAGAGGGATTGGGTTCATAACTCCCAAACATAAATGGGGTTTCCTTCCCGGGGTTTTTGGGAACCCAACGGCAATGTGCTCTCATCGAGTCTTTTTGGGAAGGGCGAGGAAGGTAGACTGAGTTGAAACCCCTTTTGGCATAATTTTTAAGGGGTTGGGGCTAGGACTTTAAAGAATTTGGAATTGAAGCGGGTTCTGGCCCCGGGCCCTTTTCCCGCCGGGAAAATTTTCCCCCCAAACATTGAAAGTTCCCCCCCCGGTGAAAGGGAGGTCAAAAATCGTTACCCTTCCTCAATAGTCAATTTGTTTGGGGAAGGGGGGGGTGGGAAAGCAAACTGGGGGGAAGAGGGAAAGGGGGGACCCCGGGGGGGGTAGTTGGAAACAGCCTAGAGTAGTAGGAGGGGAAAATTCTTTAGCTATTTTTTTGGTTGATCCCACCGAAAGCACCCGGGGGGGTTTTTTGATGCTCGGGATAAAGGGAAAGATAAATAATGGTCTCTGCCGCTTTTTCGCAAGCAGGTACCCCCTTTTATTGCTAAAATTTGTAGAGTTTACTTCGGTGGGGTTTTAATTAACCTGCTTTCCAAAGGGGGATTTAAAAAGTCTACGGGGCTTTTAAGCCTGGCCAGTAAGAGTTCATGAAGAACGGGAAAGGGGGAAAAGCCTGTTTATGAAGTAACTCCCGGGGGGACCCCTGGGGGGGGGGCCCCCAACGCAATCCAGAGAACGGGTCCCCTTTTTAAGTCCCCACTGCCCTGTTTTTATAAGGGGAAACCCCGAACACACATTTCAAGGCCGCCCACTGCACTATAGGATTGTGGGGGTCCCCTCACATGGTCAGAAGATGAAATGCTCAAAGGCCGTGAAGTCAGCCAAGCAGACAGAATCTTATAACAGGGTTTTTGTTTTAAAACCCCCAAAAATTTTATTTGGGTACGAGGAGGGGAGATGGGGGCTTATAAAGATTGGAGGGATCGAGGGGCCAAGAACATTCCCAAAAGAGGTAGTTTCTCCAAACCAAAGGGGGAGCGCTTTGGGTGCAAGAGGGTAAAAGTCCCAAACCTACTGTAAGGTGTTGTGAGGGTGAGAAAAAAGCTATAATCCCTTTAAACCCGGGGGGTTTTGAAGTTCCAGCCAAACGCAAAAAATTGAAACCTCAGAAGGGGTTTTTTTAACCTTTTTGATGGCTGAATAGGCAATTTAGGATCGGCCTGAAGGGGGTTATCTATGGGGGGGTTCAAGGGTTAAAAGGGTTTAAATTCCCCCGCAGAATAACAAAAGTGCCCCTTTTGGGATGGAGATCATGGCTCCAAAACTTTTCCCTTTAAGGGAAAGGGAAACCCGGCTTTGGTTCGGGGCGTGACATTTAAAGAGGGTGAACAATTGACCCGGGAAAAAAGGGCTGAGTTTTGATATATCTGGCCCCTTTTTCAATCACAAAAAGTTTACCACCGTGTGGGACAAGGGTTTTGGATGGGGTATCGCCCAAAACCTCTACTTTTTGACCAGAAAAGTTAGACAGTAAACCCGTGGGGAAAAATAAAACCGGTTTTTTTGAAAAAGGGGGGGGATTTAGCCCCTTTATGGGTTTTCCCGAAAACAACAGAATTTGGGTAGCTTGCGGTGGGGAAATGATACAGGGTTTTTAGGGCCCTTTTTTGGGGGATATTGAGGCCTTTGACAGGAGGGCCCCGCCGAGGTCTTCCCCTCCCCAAAGGGCCCCCGGGGGGGAAAAAAAGGGACCGGGGGCCCGGGACCCCCAAAACCCCCAAAAAAAAAAAAAAAAAAAAAAAAGGGGGGGGAGGGTAAAGGGGGGGGGGGGGGGGGGAAAGGGGCGAAAGTTCAGGGAACTCTAAAAACGGGAAAGAACACCCTGGGGTTTTACTCTAAAAAAAAAAAAGGGGGGTTTTGCCTAGCAAAACCAAGGAGTATTCCCAGTCAGAGAGGAGAAGGAAAGAAAAGGGATAAAGAAGAAGAAAGGAAGAGGGGATCGGAAAGCTCCCTAACCTACTGGGGTTAGCGCAGAAGACTGGCAGATCGAAAGCTAGCACCCGGTTTTTAAAAAAGGAAAAGTGAGGATATGCCCTCCCAAAAACCGGCCATAAGAGAAAAAAATAGAAAGAAAAACAGTTTAAAAAGAAAAACAATAGCTGGGTAGGAGCAACATGGGGTGGGGGAGGGAAAAAAAATGAACCCTTTAAAAGGGAAAGGGGAGAGTTTGGGGGGCAGTAGGGTCCCCCTTACAGGTAAAATTTTTTTCGCTTAAGAGGGGGTTTCCCCCCCTGCCTTCTAGGGGGAAGAGCAATGGAAACTTGATTGGGGTCGCTGGAGTTTGGGACCATCAGGAGGCTTCTTTGGCAAAGGGGGGGGGATGGGGGGGCCCAAACTGATAGGGTAATGTCCGGGGGAGTTGCAGAACACGGAGGGAAAGGGGGAAGGGTTCCCCTGGAACCCCCAGAGTGTGGGTACTTTCGCCTTGGCGGGCAATGAGAGAAAACGGGAAACCCCCCTCTATACCCGAATGTTTTTTTCCCCTTTAGGGTGTTGAGGAGCGGTTTTTTAAACTTTGGGACGTTGGGCCATTGGGATGACGGAAAGATCTGGGAAATTGTAAGGGTGTCCCTGGTAGGGGAAAAAGGGAAGACCCTCTGCGGAGGCGTCGCATAATCTCCTTTTTTAGACCGAAAAAAGTTAATGCGGGATATACACTCGCGGGTGTTGAGGGTCATTTCTTTCCGGACATAAAGCTTATACCCTGTCCCAAACCATAAAGTGGGCCCCAAGGGGCCCATCCAAGATTTCGTTTAAGATGGCAGAGATGGTGGGGTATAGGTTCCCGCAGCTGTCACATTTTCCGGGGAAAACCTCGGAAATTTGAAGGTTTTTTTTCTGCGGCCTCTGTTTTTAATATATCTAGATGTTGTTTTTAGGTTTGGGAATTAAAATTTAGGGAGAGTTGGGGTTGAACTGTAGTTGCCCAAAATAGAAAGGGAGGATGCAGGAAAGGGGTCTTAGCCCCGTTGTTAAAATTTTCCACCTTTGGGAGGAGTGACGGGGAATCAAACGGAGACTGGCAGCTTTTTTGCCTCCACTCGTCCCCAAACCCAACGGGCATAGCTGAGATATCCCAGCGGTTGGGGAGGGTTGAATCAGGGGCTGGAGGTCCCCAAAAATACCAAATTTTTATGCCCCAAAAAAGTGGGGGTCAAATTGTGGCCCGAGTGGGGGCCCCCAAGGGGAGTTTTTGGGCCCAGGGGTCGGTTTTTACAATGGACGGGGGGACAAGATGGAGGGGGCACTCCCGGGGGAGCTAGTACGAGAAAATCAATTTCCCGGGGGAATATGGGAGTTGTTGTATTACTGGGAACAGTCCGGGGGAGTCGGAGGAAAAGGGGGAGGGGCCCCCTTTGGTGGGGGATATGAGTCTCGTGAGAGGGTGACAAGGACCCTAAACCCGAGGGGGCCCAAACCAGGATGAGCCCGGGGACCGGCAGGAGATGCGGCCAAATGCCCTTTTTCCGGGGGGGATGAGATCCGTTTCCCGTGGGCTCCCTGGGGGAGGGTTATGACCCAATGGGCCCCTTAGGGCCCCTGAGGGAACTTGGTGCGGGGCGGGCGGAAAGTCGGGGCCCCACCCCCAGAAGAAAGGGTGACCACCAAATTTGTTGGGGGCAAATGCCGAAGGGGCCCCTTTTAGGCCTCATCCCGAGGAAAAGCCCCTGGGGGGGTCCCGGGGCCCGTGCTTTAAAGGCCCGTGGGGGGCCCGTTGGGCCGGGCAAGGGGGCAAAAAACAGTTTTTTCCCCTAAATTTCCAAAAGGGGCCCAAAGGGGGTTTGGGTGGCCTGGGGGGCCCTCAAGCCCCCCCAATCAGGTTTCCTTTTCAGCCCCAGATGGGCCCCTTTTTGTGGGGGCCCGAGATGGAGAGTCCGGGGGGGGAACCGGTTTGGCAGTCCCCGGGGCCCACGTTTTGCCCCCCCCCCCCCTGGGGACCTCTGGGGTCTCAACGAGCCGGCGAAATTTTGCCAAAACTTCTCGGCGGGCCCCTCTTTGGGGAAAGGGGTCCGGCGGGGGCTGCAGGGTTTCCCTCGCCGTCGGAGGGTCCAGGAAACTGTCGGGCAGCGATAGCCGGGGCAGCGGAAAGGGGCCCGCGGTCGGCCCCCCCCGCATCGGTGAATGCTGATGAGGGGGACCCCTCCCAGGCAGGGGAGGGGCCCAAAGGTGGCGCCCCTAAAGTGTTCCCCGGGGCGTCCTGCGCGTATCTGGTCCAGGAGTGCCCCCTGGTGAAGGGGGAAAAGCGGGCTCGCCCGGGACTCCGTCAGAGCCGAGGAGGGTGCTGGTTTTCAGGCAGTGGAGACGGGCCCCGGGGGGCCCCGCCAAATGTAATTCCCGCGGCCGCGGATGAATCCATGTGGCCCGGGGTGCCTTTCCTTCTTCTCCAGAACCCCCCGGGACTTTAAAACGGGGAGGGGCCCCCCTGGCCCGCCCCAACGGGAGATCGCTCACCCGGGAAAGACAGCAAATTTAGGAGTTTTACCGGGATCCCAACTCCCCCCTCCCGGGGGCTGGATCGGGGGTTTTGGGGGAGGTCCCGGGTTAGGGCGGGCTAGGGGGGTAGTTTTTCACCATGAGGGGCAGGGGGGCCATCTTGCGGCGGCCCCGTGGCAGCCGGCGGGTTTTTTCATCAGACATTAACCCCCCGCATGCGGGCCCAAAATAAAACGGGATGGGAGATGTCACCCCTGGGTAGGGCTCCTGGTGTGAGCAGGGACCTTTTTTTCCCCTTTTTTGGGGGATTTCCCCCTGTGAAAACCAAAAAAAAAAGGGGGATATGGGGGCCCCAATTTTGCGGGAGCTCTGCAGGGTTGCTGCCTCACACAGCCATGTCAAGCCACGCCCCCCTCTGCCAAGACATTTTATTACTTTTCATGTGGCTGAAACTCCAATTTTCTGAATACAACCGATTGAACAGATCCCAGTGACCGTCCCGAATCGTTGTCAGACTCTCACAGAAAGGGACATTTTTGTAAGTTTAAATTAGATACAGTGTCACCGAATGGTATAAATATAAACACAGGAACTGTTTTTTTATATATATTTATTCTAGTATGTATTTTTTATCATGTACTAACTGTATTTTTCCCTTTTGGGGTAGTTTCAAATTGAGACAACATAGGTTTTTTTTGCCCCCCTTTTTCCCTTTAGTACAAAAGGTTTCCTTATTACGGTA
>JAODAL010040848.1:0-36475 GCA_025379985.1 Phyllomedusa bahiana
AGAATGGTGAAAGGGCAAAGTGGTACGTTGGGGGTGTATAAAATGTGAATGTAGCAACAAGGGAAGAGAGTGCAATACCACTTTTTTTCCTTTACCCCACTTTTACTGCCCTAGCCCTAGACACCCCTGTTTTGCCAACTATTTGTGGGGTCTTTAAAGATGGCAACCTCCAATGCTTTATTAACTTTATTATATGAAGAATTCAATGATTGTATACAACTACAAGAACATAGTGTGATATTGTGTATACTTTTGCATAATATAGATTATAAAGGCAAAGCATGTATAATATGGATTACAAATACTTACATCACACCTATATATGGGTCAAAGCTTCATCAGGAATCTTATAAGCATCATCTATCGGCATCAGCTGGTAAAAACGGGCCAGCAAAGATAGAGAGATATTCCTGAGATCCACACCGTGCACGGGTGCCCCCTTATACAGGTCAAAACTTCACCAGGAATCTTAACAGCATCATCTATCCGTAACATCAGCTGGGAGAAGCGGGCCAGCGAAGATAGAGAGATATTCCTGGGATACATCCCTGTGGCGGCGAGGCGTCCCTCTATAGCCCACAGGTCCAGCTACTTCTAACTTTGCAGCAAACTTTCCCAGCTTATATCTTGTTTGAAACAAATGCCTGCGTAACCAAATGTTACACAAGCTGACAGTTCAGTATTTTTCCAGTATCAGACCTCCCCCCTTTGGATGGCCAGTCCTTCAGGGGTTAACCCAATACTGGAAAACATGTAAAAAAAAAACTCCTGGTACAAACCATAAACACCTGCTTTCCCATCACTACTCCCTAACAATGCTGGGTAGTATTATCTCAGTTACAGTGTTCCCAAAACAACGAGGCCCTGATAACAAACCTCTGTGTCAATATGCACTGCTTCTCAGTACACATCTACAAGAAGTTAGGAAATTTACAGCTTAAGATCTATTATTCTGAAAGAGATACTGACAATATGGATTCCGGATGGTCAATAAATCTCTTAGCACTACATTCCACCCTTGACCATCCACAATCTATATTTCATCTATATACAACACCATATCCCAGGGGAATGGCTTCAGCAGATGAACGACACATTGCTGTAAGAGAAGGGATACACTGTATACAGCAGCATAATGTAATGCAAGCACAAACTATAGCGAGAAGTACTCTTAAAATATAGCATAAATAACCAAGATCATGCAACTAGTAAAATAACCAATCCCACCATTTACCGTTACTTTGTGTGATGTGATCAACATCATCCTGTAACTGATCTATCTGGGACTGCAAATCCTGACCATGATCTGTCAGGTTGAAACAACACATACCCTCAAACTCCAGACATCCATGGTGGTGAATTAATAACAAATAATCTATAATTGCTCTATTCTGTAAAATAGCTTTTCAATAACTTTGTATATATAATAATGAATCTTCTAAGGCTCTGCTGATAGTATTTATTGATCTAGCTACCAGACAAGATAATCTCCCTACAGCCCTAGCAGCACATGCAGCTACTGCAGGGGATCCTACAAGCACAAGGGATAACCCTAGAATCTCTGACTGTCAATATGGACCCTGGATGGTCAATTAATCTCTTGACACTACAACCCTTCACTTCAACTCTTCCATCCTTCAGCTCCCCACTTTGTTCTCACTTTACCCCTCGCGTCCACACACTCCCTTTATCCCATGCACCCACCTTCTTCCTTTACCCTGACCCACTTTTCAACTCTCCCTCCCTAGCTGCTCCCCTTTTAACCTCTCCTTTTAACCACTATCCCCAACCCTTTTACTCTACTATCCCCATCTTATCCCCCATCCATAACTTGACCCAACACTCAATTTCACTGCCTGTGCTTTTTCCCTACACAACCCTCTTGTTTATCATATCCGCAACATACTTCTCTTTTTTCACCCTCAACCCTTTTTTCATATATCCTCTTCCCCAACCAGATCCCTATACCACCCCCTTTCTTTTCCTTCTACCCCTACCAAACAATAGTTAGCTTGGTAACGAGAAAAAAAAAAACAAAAAACAATCGCTCTGTAAAATTAAAATCGTGATGATATGAAACCACAAACGGGATTTGAACACAAAGCCTTCCTCTTGGTAAGCAGCAACAGTTATAGAATTAACAGAATTAAAGTTGGACTAAACTTGAAAGTGGTTCACTATAATATTATAATTCCAAATCTTCTAGATGCCAACATAATATTTTTCTTCTCCAATGGGCACCACCATCACAACTTGCTGCTTGGTGAGCTCTATATTGTGGTGATGAAAAGAAAAAGAAAGGTTAAAACCTCGCACTAAAAACAACATTCGGACTGTGAACCTAGTGAGTGCTTCAGTGGGTTAAGGTTACACTGTAATAAGTCTAGAAATGCCCCTACCAAAATCTACATAGAAAAATTAATTCATGTAAAGCCCCCTCAAAAGACAAGGTACATTCCCATGGTCTGGAAAAAATGCAAATCTCCAGAAGAGAAAAACTCTGTTTTCATGAGAACTGTGAATCTGTGTAATAGCCTGCCTGATGACCGTACAACGCAGCAAAAGTTGAGGATTTCAAGTATGGCTCAGAGAAAATACTTCTAAAACTATAAAAAATTCATACTTTATGAAAGCCAAGAAAACATCTGGAATCCATGTGATGGGATTTTTGGGATCAGTAAATGAAAGATTCCTTAACGACCCATCCATACGTTCCATGTCTTTGGGGGTTACCGCACCTGGACGTATGTGATACATGCCTGGCAACCTCCTGCCACCTCATAAAAAGTTGCGGACAGCAGACCGTCCTTTCATCATCTGCCCAGCACGCAGCGATGCCCGCCCCGCATTGGCGATCTCTGCCATTGGCTGTTCAAAATATCACCATCCGTGAGAAATGGGCGGTGTAAAGTGCAACCACCACCCCCTGTGCTGCGATTGGGCCGGGGGTGTCAGTTCCGACCGGCCTATCGCAGCCATTGTGCTGCCTTTGTACGGCACGACACCGCCCTGTCACCGCCATTCCGTGTCAGGAATAGCGAGCAGAGCGGTTGCACTTGCAGTTCGTACCTGTCTCCTTGGTGGGCTAGTTGGCTGATAAATCCATTAGATCGCTTCCACATTGGGTGATCCAGTGGATCGTTGTGTCTCCCCCTGTGGAGCTCCTCTCTGTGCGCCTCATCGTTGGTGGTGCAGTGGCGTGACTGATCTGTCTGTGCCTGTGTGTAAGCACAGACAGCTTTCCGCTCCAGTCCCGCTTGACTGCTGATTAGTGAATTTTTCACTAATCAGAATTTTTGGGGGGTACAGGCTCCTTTTTTTTTTAAACCAGCCTTTTTTCCATACTTTTTTTTTTTAAATCGTTTTTAATTTTTTTTTTTTGTCGCACTTTTTTCGCAATATCTTGCGCTACCACTGCTCTCATCAGCGCTGATTTAGTGACGCATCGCTAATCAGCGTCTGATTTTTTTTTTGCAGTGGGTTTATTTAAACTTTTTTTAAGCGCATTGTTACTCTATAGCTGCGCAACCACTGTTTCTCATCAGCAGCAGAATAGTGACGCATCGCTAATCAGCGTCTGATTTTATTTTTATTTGCAGTGGGAGTTATTTTTTTAACATTTTTTTTTAGTGCATTGGAATACGCCAATAGCTGCGCAGCCACTGTTCCATCAGCGCTGATTAGTGACTCATCGCTATCAGGGTCTGATTATTATTTTTTTGCATGTGGTGTTATATTTTATAAATTTTTTTTTAAGCGCATTGTTACCCAATAGCTTGCTGCAACACCCAAAGATCTTATCAGCCCTGATTAGTGACTCATCCTTATCATCGTCTGAATTTTTTTTTGAGGCAAGTGTGGTATTTTTTTTTCTTTGACCCCCGCAGCATTGCGCCCTGTGACTGCTAGAGTGATGACCAGTGATTTACATCACTGATCATCATCCAAGCTAGTATGTTAGTAAAGTCTTAATTTTTTTAGCTGTTTTCTGCTGCTACCTGAATGCACTATATCATTGACACAGGTCACTGATTTCTCGCTCATATTTTTTGCGCAAAAAAGTCTTCTTTTTTGAGGTTGAAAAATTTATCTTTATATTTTTTTAATTTGTTTTTAAATAAGTAACGGCCGCTTCATAATTTTTTATTGACGTCCGTTAATTAATTTTTTGGGGTTTAGGGTTTTTTTTTTGTACTTTTTTTTTTATAATTTTCCTTTTTTTGTAAAAACAAGTTAATTCCCCAACACGAGTTGAAGCACAACATACACCCACCCCCCCTACACAAAACACGTGTTAAAGCACCTACACTTTTAAATGCCCCTTCTAAATAAAATAAAAAAGACGTCCCAGTCTTCCAGAGACGCTACTCAGCGGAGGAGGCGTACGCTATCCAGTCCTGAGGAAAGAAGAAAATCCGTCATGTAATTCGGACGTATGAGTTTTCTGTGGAGTCAACTTGTCCAAATCAGTCCGAGTGCTCTCTCACCTGATGAGGGTCCCCACCTGGGTAACGCCCCCGTGGGCAGAATGAGGTGACCACCCAAATTATGACCCCATATGGTCTCCCCGCCCCAGATATTACCAGCCACAAATCCCTGACTTTTGTGGCCACCCTGAGATCCCGTATCGACACTACAGGTCTCTACTGAAATAGAATTTTTTTAAAGTCTTTTTCTCTGAGGATCTGGTAGATGTCCATTTGGCACAGACTAACATCCTATGCCCAGCTTATTTTTTGGCCTGAACCCCCATCGTACCTCATATCTGCACATGGACCCACGATGATTGCTACAGAGATGATGACCTTTTGGGTGCCTTCTTCTGCACCTGGCAATAGTGAAGAAGCCCGAGGTCCCGGCAATAAGTGGAGTGCTGACGAATTTTATACACTCCATTTTACCGTCACTCAATGACCCGGAAGCGTTTTAAACAAATACGAAAATTCATGATCATTAATGCAGATAAATTCACTGCGTGCCCTCCCGTGATAGCCCCTACCCCTGACCGCTTATATACAGTTTGAACCTGTTATCACCCACTTCATTGCCAAATTTTCAGCTGGTCTACGTATCAACCCCTGAGACAAATTTATTTGTGTAGACAGTCCCTTCCTACACTTTCAAGGGCAGGCTCAAATATCGCCAGTACCTGCTCCAGCGAAAAGAGCACGATACAGGGTTAACTTTAAAAGCTGTGTGAGAGTACCTCCGGTACACTTACAGCTTCAGGAGTTTACGAAGGGAAAAGGACAGCCAAATTGTGCCCCCTGCAATGCCCCCCTTCCTAAAGGATTAGTGTGGATTTGGTGCACCACTGCTGGATAAAGGTTACCAACCTTTACTTGGATAACTTTTACACCAGCATTCCCACTTTTTAGTCCCTCGGCATAGACGGACGTACAAGCAAGCACTGAGGCACAGTGAGAAAGAACCAGAAGGTACTACCCAAAACCTTTGTGGCGCAATTGCCCCAAGTGGGTGAAAGCAGGTCCCAATCTCAGCGTGACCTGCTGTTGGTAAAATACAGAGGATAGATACTAGGACGTCCTTGTATTGTCCCACCTGTCCACGAGCCCACAGCACTACCCCTTCCAATGTTACGAGTACCATGTACTTCCGCCCACAAACCCCGACAGTATTCTGGTTTACAATCGGTACATGGGCAGGGTGTAACCTGTCGGACCAGTCTGAAGCCGTACAGGTGCCAACACGGGAAACCAAGGTGTGGTACAAAAAGCTGTCCATGCACATTTGCAAATTGGCGAATGTACACGCATTTTAATTCAGTTTCCTGATTGTACCTGCCCAGACGGGAAGTTTAAGTACCTACAAGAAAGGTAATAAAGGGCATCGTCTTGTGGACCAGGTGAGGTGCCCCATCACATCGGTTCTGACGTCCCCCGTATTGTACCCAGGTCAGCATTTCCCCAATGAAGATCCCCGTCCACTGGCAAAAAGGGGGTAGGATACAAAAAAAATGCAGAGTTTGCTACAGAAGGGAATCAGAAAAGATACAACCATCACGAGCGAAACCTGCCCTTGATAAGCCCTGCCTCTGCATGAAAGAATGTTTCAAACTGTACCAACTCCGTCTAGATTTATTTGTAATCGCACCTACATCTTATATCTATCTCATACTAGCCACACACCAACACAATGATATACTCTACAACCGAAACCCTCTATAAAATAACTGTATCTTTAAATCACTCTCTCTACGCACATCTCACACCACACACACACACACACTAGGCAAGCCGAACCACAAAATACAACTGACAACAAACACTTCTCGCGAGTACAGAAAAATGTATCATATATACCTTACAGCTCTCTCTCTAGTTATTCACACACTACAAAGGGCTGGTCACACACACAAAGTAGAGGTGGTTCGAGTAATCAAAACACAGAGTCGAAGAAAGAAGTGGATAGTATGAAACGGCGCGGGTCGTGTTTCGGAGAAGAAGTTTTTGGTGTGGTGAAGAGTGTAAATGGCAGAGCGCGCGGGCAGTATAGAGAAGAGATGTTTACTTGGTAGGATTATTTGGGTTAATTTTGGGTTTTAGTTATTATTTTTATATTAAATGAATGTTAAATTTGTAAGACTTAGGTTTATGAATTTGAGAGTGTAATAGATAATTTAGTTGTAATGATAATGGAGGGGGATGGAAAATATTTAGTGGTGACATGTGGGGTGTTAAATTGAAGGGAACATGCAGAAATTTGTTTATGATTTTTATTTTTGAACAAGCTTGTCGCTGTTTTTGTGCATTAGAAGGAAATTAATCATAACGTCCATTTGCATTTTTTGCCATTTCAATGCATAGTAATGTCGGTGAATTAGTTTTATAAACACCTGTTTTGTTAAAAATTGAATTACACCCCTTAAAATGTTCCTTGAGGGTGTACATTCTAAAATGGGGTCACTTTTTGGTGTTTTATAATTTTAGTTCACCATCACAGCAGTACAATTGTCACGGACATGCTGTTATTTCACAAAATAGGCGTAGTCATGCGCATAATTGCTATTCTGCTCCATGCGTGTTTTTCAGGGGGCAGCCAAATTCCTAGGTGACAGTGGGGTTCCCTAGAACGGAACATGGCAGAAAAATTGGGAATCTAATTTTTCAATTTTGCGCAAGGCGTGCCGCTTTTATTGTGCAGTTAGATGGCGAAATACGCATAGATTTTTCATTTTCACCACCTGATTCCAAACATTTTTTTGAAAAGCCTGTGGGGTCAAAATGCACACTATACCCCTAGATGAATTCATTGAGGGGTGTAGTTTCCAAAATGGGGTCAATTTTTGGTTTTCTTCTCTGTTCTGGAACTTGGGGGCTCTAACTAATCCGACATGAGGGCCTCCAACAATCCAGCTTATTAGCACACCAAAGTCCAAATCAGCGCTCCTTCCCCTTCTGAGACTCACCACGTGCCCCTTATATATTTTATGACCTCATATGGTGTATTGCTTACTCAGCAGAAATTGGGCAACAGGTTTTTGGGTTTTTTTTCCCTCCTGCTTTTTGTGGGAAATGAAAAATTTTGAAGAATAATTGTGCAATTTTTGTGAAAAATTGTAATCTTTTCATTATTCCCCACCTGAATCCAAACTCTTTTTTGAAAGCCTGTGGGCTCACATGCACACAATACCCTATATGAATCTTCATTGAGGTGTAGTTTCCAAAATGGGTTCATTTTTGGGTTTACTTCTCTGTTCTGGAACTTGGGGGGGCTCTACTAATGAAAATGAAAAATTTGAGAATAATTGTGAAATGTTTGTGAAAAATTTTAATTTCATTTTCAGCAACCGTATTCTAGAAATTTCTGTAAAAAGCCTGTGGGGGTCCAATGCACACTATACCCCTAGATGAAATTCCTTGGGGATGTAGTCTCTATAAAAGGTGCTCTTTTTTGGGGTGTTTTTAAGTTTTTAGCACCTTTAGGTGTCAGCAAACGGGAATATGGTACCTATACTAATGTCATAATGAAATGATAGCAGCCAAAATCAGTTGGGTGCTCCGTTCACTACCTGAGCCCTGTGGTTGAGTACAAATAACTTCTAGGCCACATATAATATATTTCTAAAAACAGCAGACTTAGGGAAACTTATACTGCGTTGTGTTTTTCTATTAGCATATACTAAATTCCAAGAAATAATAGATTTGAAATTGAAAATTGCCCAGAAAAAAAGAAATTTAGTAATTTTTACCACCATTTCCATTTTAAATTCCTGTGAAACACCCAAAGGGTTCACAGACTTTAAAGTGCTAGTTTTAAATACTTTGAAGTGGTGTATTTTCTTTACATGGGGTGATTATGGGGGTTTTTTAAATACAGGCCCTCAATTATACAAGTCAACTGAAATGGTCCCTAAAAAATCTTTGTTTTTGTAATTTTTCTTGAAAATTTGAGAATTTGCTATTAAAATTGTAAGCTTCCTAACTAGTGTGGAGCGATTACGTTGGCCATCGACATCGGTCGATGGTCGATAGTCGAACCAACAACGACAAGATAGTCCCGATGTCGAATGTAGATTATGATCGATGACCATTAAAGTCGTATGGGAGAGCAAACAAACACCTTCATTCTTACTCCCAAACAGAGCTGGAGAAGCGGAATATAAAATCCACAACAGTCAAATGGGATACTTGGCTACATCTTAATGCAACACACTTCAGGATATAAAAGCCACAGAAAAAAAAAAAGTCCCAGACCAATACCCTATCCCTGTCTTGAAACCACACATGACCCTAAAAACCTGCATCCCCCATCAAATTAAAAGGCAGAAGTCAGTATGATTGAACCACCATTTTAGTTGAACTGGACATTGACAATCCCTGGTCCGGGCCACAGCATTAAGTCCCAAACATGCATGACCCCAGATTAAAAAGTCGGAAAAAGGAGTCTTTCAACCTACCTATTTTATAATTCACTGGACATTTACTATCCCTGACCTGGGCAACAGCATGACCCCAAACCAGCACGAGCCCCAGAATAAAACTTGTCCGAAAAGGAGTCTTTCACCACCATTTTAGTTTCACTGGACATTTGCTATAACTTTCCTGGGCCACAGCATGCGCCCCAAACCTGTATGTACCCCACATTTTAAAAGTGCCGGAAACTTATCTTCTACTTTTATCCCAACCATCTCAAACTTTCATTGACAAGTTCTGAGTACACAGTCTCCACGATGTAGACATCTGCACACAAATCCCTCGTACTGACGACCAACAGCAAAACATTAGAGTGCGACGGAGCCAAAAACATCTCTTATATCACCTGATCGCCTACAAGGAGACTAAGCCCTACAGCGCATGCCCGAACACACACAATCTAAGACAATCAACATAGCGAGGAGTCAACTTTATCACTCTCCTCACTCATTATTACATATCATTACAATCTGGACATTGACTATTACGCTGGCAATCTACCATAGCCAAAATGGCCACCAGGCACATGCTATTCCTTTCCACACACATCCAGACAACGACCACTGCGCGAGGACAGATTCTAACGCGTTCAACTCCTGATACACTCATCTAGCGACTGTAGCCTACATTCACACCCAACAACAAATTTCTCTAGAGACACATCACCCGCTCACGAAACCACACTTCTCCAGCACACATCGTGCATCTCCACTGCCACGCTGGTCGTTGCCATCAAAGGACGAGAGTACACACGAACCACCACAGAGAACACACTCAGTCCGATTAGTCACCTCTACTCCCTCACAAGGAAATGGACGCGGGCAAGAGTTATGACGGCGTGACAAGACCACACAGGCAACAGACTTCACAAGACCAACCATAACTTATAGTAGTATACTCACACTAGGAACAACACTCACACTGTTTCAACTTATCTGTCTCACAATAACAGGGCGACACATCTGCTGGCCCACCACGAGCATTGTGACAGTACCTCGAACCACAAGAGTGACACTCATCTTTGGAGTGAAATCTTAACTGTGCATGCACGGTTCACACGCCTTACGCCCCCTCCCACACACGGAGACTCTCCTTTATCTTTTCTACACCACACGTTCATTATCATACTTTCTCTCATCCCCACAACTGTCACACTCATCTAGAGAAGCCAGTTTGAAAGGATCATAGTTTGTCCTTTCTGTGACCTTGCGCGAGTACTTGCGAGAGCGAGGATCACACGATACGTCGTCCTTACAGCGGCACAGTGTCACTGCACCACATATACACAGCAGGCGCAGCATCTGTGGTAACAAGTATTCATACCAGCTGCTCTCCCACTTCTCCTTAGTACTACTACATCTTCTAAAGTAACTACTAACACTCAACTTATTATATGTCACACCCAGAAGCGTGAGAATATTTGAGCGTACTTTAAGAGTCTATCTAGGCAGACACACACATCTCTTGATTATTTTAGAACAAACACATAGGATGGAATCGCGCCCCTCATGTAGACTCTCTCTCTAGCGCACAACATTTCACTAACTACATTGAGTTATATCATCTATTAGGATATTCTACAACCCGAGTTCAATCGTGCGTATCATTGGTCTCGAGGCAAGGTCTTATGCGCGATTATTGAATCTTAGATGATAATGAGAGTATATAGAGAGACATCAAGATATTGTCACTCGACTTTCATCTACATGTTTGAGATCATCTCACATCAGCACTGGGAGTTATACAACTTCACAAGTCGTCATCACGCAGTGTATCCTACTACAGGTCTCACTGGAATCTCTTCTAGACAATGCGTCATTGTGTCTGAATTCACGTTCAGCGTGCTTGTATTCCTTGGGCGCTTTATACAATTATTGTCTGTTGTGCTGAGGTGTGTTTAGATATGGTATCATTATTCTAGTATAGTATCTCATTGTGGTAACTGTGAGGTTGAGGATGGATATGAATTTGGAAAAAATTTTGGATTTGATGGTAAAGTGTGATGCGATATTGATAACTCACATTGCGGATGACTTCAGGGAGCGTATTAGTGTGCGTGTCGAGGGTGAACATTAGACAGAGTATAAGAGAGATTGTGATTGAGAGATTAACGAATTGTTACATGGAGTAACTGTAGTGTGGAACTGTGTATTGATAAAGAATGACACCTGCAAGTAGAGACACTTCTCAGAGGTCTCATTGGTAGTTATTTTCTCATGGAGTAGTTAGCTATCAACTGACAATAATGTGGTTTCGTGAGTTTTTTCTACTTGGGTGGTGTGTTTTAGATTTTATACGCATATTTATTGTGATCAGAGGAACAGTTCTATGGCAGTCAGGCAGGCGGTAGGAGACTGATATGAGTGATATCATCAATGAATGAGGTCTTCTGAGACTTGAACGTTATCTGTCTGACATAAGTCATTAAGGTATGACTTAACTATTAATTATGTGTCTTATGGTGGGTTAGTATTGCGTATCAGACGTGACACATAAGTGGTTTTTTGGGGGTGGTGGCTATTAGGGACACTTAGGTGTTTGACATATGATGCAGCTCACGAATTCAGTCTTTTGGGTGTGGCGGTATTAGGGAGTGTGTGTAACACAGTTTATTAGGCTATTGACACACACTCCAACGTGGGTGTGCATATAGAGCGAGAGAGATAGGTTGACAGGTCGTATTAGAGTTGGTGAATACAGTAGTTTGGGATGGAGGATGTACTAGTTTGCTTGGTAATATACATTCTTTCTCGCGAGTATTAGAGTGTATCACAGTACAAATTATTATGAACATTTCTTAAAGTTGATGTTTTGGTCTCTTAGATACAGATGGTAATTAGTATCATATTTTTTTAAGATATGTTTATTGGATGTCATCTGAGAATCACTCGTGACACATTAAATGGATGGTGTTAGTTACTTGTCACATATGTATAGTGTAATCTTCTTATATTATTTAGGTGAGAGTGGGAGACGATTGCGTGTGCATTTAAACTTTTAGTTACACATTTACATGGGATGTGTGTGTGGCGTGATACATCTCATTTGAGTGCGAGATTTATAACATTGTTTGATGTTATCTAGTGACATGGTAGACATGGGAGTGACTTGATAACGTGCGGTGTTAGTGGGAGCGAGGGATGGGCGAGAGAGTGTGATTAAGGTAGAGACACAGAGATTAGATATTAGAGGTGACATGACTAAGGGTAGGACTTGAGTGCACGACTAAGTAGTATTAGCGTACGTTGTACTTTATTTAGGTCACACTTCTATTTTGTATGGAGTCATTTGTGACAGTGCGATATTGCGAGTTCACTATATGATTCATTTACAACACACGACAGTTGTCTCTTGAGCGTTGTATCACACATATGTAGTCTCAGTTGAATTCTGGTTACGGTCTAGATGGTGCGGCACACTGCACTGATCTTATTTAGTTAACACATAATCAATCGAGAGTATCGATACTTTGACAGAGAGGTTCTTGAAAATATAATAGTATATTATCTGGAGTACAGACACAAGGTACAATGAGGTTCTAGCATAAGTGTTTATGATGGTGACATGAGATGTTATGCAAGATTTATGTTTCATATTTGAGAGGAGAGTAGAGTATGTGGATATTGAGAACACTTGGAGATATAGTGATTTGACAGTCAGAGGTGTTACGCGGCGAGAGACAATATTATGAATGAGTGATGCGTTGATGATAGGGTGGTGCTGAGAATAGTGCGAAAAACAACAACTTAGGAAACACGAAATAGAATGAAGACTTAATACAATTTAAAACTTTTATATGTCTTTACAGGAGTTTGGATTTGGATGACTATGTGTGTCTCACTTTCTGTCACAATCACAGGTTTCTCAAGTTAATCATAGAGTATAGTTCTCTATAGGTGTACACAGTAGAGTAGACAGTTGGTAGATACACACTATGAGATGTGGGGGGTTTACGAGTGTATGACAATATTTAGTGATTTTCAGACGAGAGACTCTTGTGGAGACGGAGGTAACAATGCACAGTCATGATCTCATCTTTTGATATCTTAGTTTGCGGAGATGGCACACAATGGGTGGTGAGAATTTATTGATCTTTTTTTCATCAGGTGACGAGTGGGGCACGGAGGATGACTGTATAAACTCTATGTTTGTAAGGAGTCACATTAACTATGTAACACTTTTCAGATAAACTTTGGGTAGTTCAGCTATGGATCGTGGCAAGTGACTGTCACATTGGGGTTCTGACAGCATATGGCATCGGAGTGTTGAGGAGTTATAGGTGTTGGTCTCGGAGTGGGGATATGATAGTGAGTGTGGTATGAGCGTGTATAGGCGAGAGGGTTATCAGTACTAGGATACATTTATACATGACATATGAACTTATTGATTGTAAGAGGATAAATTTGGATGAAGGGCGAGAGGTGAATCACAAGTTAGGATATAAGGTAAGAGAGTGAAGTACATGGATGTTTCAGTGACAGCACGGTCTACATTGTATGATGTGAGACTGGAGATTAGGATGTCATGGTGGCGAGAGGTGAGACCTGTATGGTAGGGTGGTGTATATATGCGTGGATGGTTATTAGAGGGTGGAGTTTTTTAGTAGAGCTAGTGTGCATAGGGCTACGAGGTACTCTTACATAGACATAGGATTTAGATAATGTTATTTCTCTCAATTTATTACAAACAATTAATGGATGAAGATGGGTTGACTAATACTAGATAGGGGTGCATGACACAGTGTACAGTAGCACGAAAATAGCGAGGTAGTTAGACACAGTGATTCTATGAGTGATTCCACCAATAAGAGTGATACTGATATATCGGATCTATCAGTCACACTGATATTGAGAGTGAGAAGATTGCTTATAAATGATAGAGTCAGGACGACACAGTGGGACTGACACTGTAACATACTCACGTAGTCTGGAGAGTTATAGTTCGTTCTCGCTGTGCGAGGGAGCCATTGTTTGGGTTGCTGAGTTATGAGACTCTAGTGGTAGATGAGGGTCTGTGGATCGTTTGTGATCTGAGGTGAGATACTTGTGTGAGGTCATACACACATCTAACACTACGTTGACATTTCAGAGATTGTGGTGGCTGGGTCTTAGTTGTTGTTGTGTCGAGGGGGTGTAGGGACACACAAAGTAGATTTGTATACTCGTAATATGTGATAAAATGGGTTTGTGTTTGGAATTTTTTTTAAAAGGGGTGGTGAATTTGTGAATGGTATGTGTAGGGGGGGGGGTAGGGGGAGAAATGCTTGTAGTGGTTGTGAGTGTAGAGCTTAAGTAGTTGTGATAAGCACTGTGACACAATACAAGTTTATGTATGAGGTTGACGTCATGATATTCTATGCAGTGAGAGGTTTAGAGACAACTCTAGTAGTGTGCAGTTGGGACATTGGTAGTATGAATTAGATAGTATAGTTACATATCACATGGTCAGATTCAACAGTTTGTATGTGTGTTTATGTGATATACATATACTACTTGTGCACGGGAGATCTATATATAGGGGACTGGATATGGGGGAATAAGGAGAGGTGGGTAGGATGAAACGGGGGACTCGGGATATCTCTCTAGTGGAGTAGTGATATAGGTCACATTTTTGTGTGTGTGCGTGGAGGGTTCACGGCGGCTGCAGTGGGGGGGTTGTGGGGGTGCTGGAGTGGGGGGAAGGGAGGGGCTGAGTTGTATTAGTGGGTGGTATCTAGCGAACAATATTCGCTGAATTTGAGAAGTGTCACAACATGTCAGCGGGTAATGGATATAGAGCGGCTACTATGCGGAGAGTAACAGGAGTTTGTATGGGGGTTGAGTGATTTTGTGGTGGGGGGTATGGGTGGGTGTGGGTGGTGTGTTTGGGAGAAGGAATGGGAGGGAGTATTATAGATGGAATGAGGTTTAGGAAAGGGGGATGGTAAGGATGAAGGATGAGAGGGATGGGAAAGGTGTAGATGTTTGATGGTGCTCTACAAGACAGAAACAGACACTCAGATCAGAGAAAGGTGTGAAATAGATTAGAGACACTTGTTATAGTGTAAATCTGGATATTAACACTGTAGACTATGAATACACATTGACTATGTCACATATGGGTGCAAATCATGCAAAGACAGTGACACAAACAGATCTACACACACTGGAGACAGTTACAGTGATAACATAATCTAAATTATAGTACACAGTACATCACTAACACATTGATTGACATGGAACAATGTGTACTCAGGTGGAATTTATACACGAGTCACAGTGTACCACAATCTAGGTTTGTGTGCAATCACAAGGGTGTCTTAAATAAAGACCGATCGTTGATCATTACAATTCTTAGTAGTTGTAAGAGTGGTGGTAATTTAGGAGGGGGGGGGATGTTGGATTTGATTTTGTGATTGTGAATTTGTTGGTGGTTTATTACAACGACTTGGAGTAATGGGTAAACTAGAATTGACAGATGAGTTAGCTATCTTACATGACTATGGGTACTCTCATAGAGAGAGGATGAGGATACTGCAAAAGAAGGGGAGTTGCAATGGTATTACCTAGTGACTACAAGTGATCTCTTTGCACAACAACTGCACATATGGGAGGATGTAAACAGGAAACGTTAAGATCACTGGAGTACCCACAGTATGAGGACGCTTAGTAGTGAAAGGGGTTGTGGTGGTTGTGTTAGTATTGGAGTTGAAATTAGGGTAAGTGGATGTATGTTGGTGGAGGGAGTGAGAGGATGATAGAGGGTAGGTGTGGTTGTAGTGGGGGGGTAGGGATGGTAGGGGGAAGAAGATTTTGGGTGTGGGATGGAGATGTTGGAAGAGGTGTGTGGAAGAATGAAATATGGATGAGATTTAAAGATAAGAGTGGGTGGAGAAGGATTTTTGGTAATGGCACCCTACGTGACATGACCGCAGGGACGGATACATATGGTGATCTCTTGAACACAGGAACAGTCACATGGATGTGAGACGTAAGACATGAGTTCGGACTTATAGTAGCGGGAAACGGCAGAACAACATGACTTGAGACAGCGACATGGATACTCAGGTGTGTGGAGATTATGTCTAGTAACAGCAGTGTGGGGGTTACCACATTCGAGAAACGATTTTTATGGGATTGATATTGATGAGTTGGTTGGTTGGGTGGTTTGGGTGGATTTAGATTGGGAATTTTTTGGAATGTAAGTAGAAGGAAAGAATTATTATGGATATAAGAGGGTAGAAGAAGAAGAAGAAGTAAGAATATAATGAGTTGAATATGAGGAAAAGGGAGAATGTTAATGGTGATGGGTGATGAGAAGAGGATGAAAGAATAAGGTAGGAAAGTGTTAATGATGATAATAATTGTAAATTAATGTAAAGGATGATATGAATAAATGTTAGAGAATTATTATTATTAGGTGGTGGTGGTTTTGTGTGTGTTTAAGGGAGAGATGGTGGAGGGGATGGTTGGGGAGATGGTGGGTAGGGTTGGTTATAGGGAGTAAGGTTGTGGTGTTGAGGGAGGAGGGATAAGGTGATTGAATATGTGTGAATTGGGATGATGTGGTTAGATTGGTGGTGGAGGTGGTGGAGGTGGAGGTGAATGTGGGTGTGTAAGTTGTTGGTGGAAAGAGGAGGTAATGTGAATTTTTGGAAAGTGTTGAATAAATTTAAAAAGCTTAATTTATATATATATATATATATGTGATGTGTAATAGAGGACATGCAACAGGGCGGAAGGCCATTTTATTAAAACGAGCAACTGGAGTAGAGAAGAATATCTCTTTCGCATAGCGCATAACACCCATTTAGCTTTTTAACATCTCCCCGCAAACCTCAGAGGAACAGAGTTCTTGAATGGTGAGTCCATAGTTACCGAAATTAACAACTCTCTGGAAAAAGCAAACCTGTACCATTGGTACGTGGACAAGCCCGGAGGTCGAGAATTCTGGCGTTCGGTAAGGTTCCTTTCAATGTTCATAAAGGATACCATGGTTTTGCTCCATAATTTAATCCACAGGGAATACCTATTCCACTACGTCACTAGGGAATCCACCGAAGTGAGGTGGAGGACGATAATGATAATACACATATGGATGGATACATGTGGCTTTGCTAGCGGGAAAGAAATGTCTTGTTGAGACCACTGGTTAGACAAATCATGCCAGCTTAGTCGATAACACTGACCAGTATGAAACAAGCTAATATATTTGGTAGAAGCTAGAATTAAGAAATGAACATAGATATAGAATCAAAAGGATTTCCTGTTCACAAACATGGAGACAATTTTATTAACACAACAATATACAGAACAAGAGATCAAATCCCTATATAGAACCACTTTTAAAGTACACCAAGTACTACCCATCTTAGAGAAATTGAACAGTGTTCATTAGGAAACGATCTAATAGATGTATATGAGTATAGAGATTCGTGAAAAGGCTGCGCACAAGGTTGGGGCATAGTTTAATTGTTGTGAGACAAGGGGGGGGGGTGAAAGGGTTAAAAGGGGGGAAGGAAAATGAAAATACCTGAGCAGGGCGCTCAAATTTTGTACAATGACAAGCTTCGCGCTAACACCATGAGATTTGAATATATTGTTAGAGCGTTTAATGAAGCCATGCATCATTATTTGTTATTTTCTGTGGTGATTAAACAATGTAATAACCAAGTAATGTCCATAAGACGAGATCATCCTCAATAAAATTTTGTTTTTAAAAAAAAACAAAAAAAGATACTGTAACAAACTCTATCATGCTGTATAATAATAATCAATAAAAACTAATATCCATGATTCCAGCGGAGTAATGGTCATCATACTATAATAAAAAGCATAGTTCTTTTTAAATATTTTAACATACTCTAGCGAGCGCCTGACCTAGAAATGTCATTCGAGACCGTTATGAGTAAAAAGTTAAGTTCTCTGGCGTACGGGAACTTGGGTGCTGGATTATTTAGAAATGCGAGACCGAACCAAGCTTCTTACGTGTTGGTTCGAGTAAAGTTCGCATATCGGAGCAAGCCGCATTCTTGACTACGGCTCCAGTTTTAGTTTAATATCAATTTTAGCTGCTACCAGCAATGCCCAGTCATTTTTGGCGCCATGCAATCAAGTAGAGCAACGTGGAGAAATGTGTCAAAAACCTCATCAGCTGAGGTGGTAAGGGCTCCAAATTCTGCTAAAATCCCATGACCATGTTATATAGACACCTCACCGGCCACTTTATTAGGTACACCTGTATCATCCAACTGCTCGTATACAGAACTTAAGCGTTTCTATATCAGCCAATCACATGGCGGCAACTCAGTGCATTTACTAGCCGCGTCATGTAGACATATGGGTCAAGAACAATCCTCCTGCATTTCAAACAGCGAGCAGTCAGTACAGGGGAACATTAAAGTGCGTTGTCTCTTTGAGTTGCCGATTTGAACGTGGCATGGTTGTTGAGTGCACGAAGGGCTTGTCTGAGTATTCAGAAACTGCTGATCTCCTTGGCGATAAGGCGAGGAAAGCGGTGAGTTTTATTGGCCGCTGGACTGTGGCTGTTGGCGGATCATATACAGGCGGCGGAGGGGATGCAACAATCTTGCGACTAGCCCTCTTCGCAGCCCGGGATTTACACTCACAACCATCTCTTAGGGTTTACAGAGGAATGTGTCCGAAAAGAAAAAACATCCAGTGAGGCGCAAGTCCTGTGGGAGGAAATGCCTTGTTGATGCCAAGAGGTCAAAGGAGTAATGGGCAGGACTGGGATCGAGCTGATAGAAAAAAAAAAGTGCCAAAACAGTGACTCAAATTTCCACACCCTTCTACAACCAGAGGTAGGCCAGAAGAGCATCTCTGAATGCACAGTATATCATGCTCGACGGCGAACTTTGAGGCAGATGGGCTACAGCAGCTAAAAGACACCCCGAGGGTTCCACTCCTTTCATCTAAGAACTGGAAACTGAGGCTCCAAATTTCCCAAGCACAATCGGAAATTGGTGACAGTAGAAGATTGCGGAAAACTACGCGTTCTGCCGTTGGTCTGATAGAGCAGTCTCGAATTCTGCTGCGCACAATCGGATGGTAGCGGAACCCGGGTATCTGCATTCTTGGCGTCAACAACAGAAAGCATGATCGATCCATCCTGCCACTTGTAACAACCGGTTCAGGCTAGGTGTGCGTTGGTGTCTGGTAGTCGGAAACTATTTTCTTGGCACTCCTTCTGGGCCCCCTTGTACCAATTGAGCATCGCTGCAACACCTTGTGGGAATCTAAGCCACTAAGAATTGCAGGCAGTTCTGAAGGCAAAAAGGGGTTTCCAACCCGTCTACTAGCATGGATGTACCTTATAAATGGCCATAATTTGTGTAAGCGATAGCGTATATTTTCACGTATTGCCCCTTCTGAACGCCATTCTTTCCAGCTCACTCTTCTGTACTGTACCGACTGCCTCTCTGTCTGCTGCTGCACGCAGGCACAAGATCTCTTGTACTGATTTGTAGACAAGAAAACTCTCTATTTAGATTCAGCTATAGATAGTTAGGGGGGTGTACAGCAATAGTTTTAGGAGTTTTGGTAATTGCGGGCTTTCCATCTTTCCCCACCCCGAAGCAGTTATTTGGCGACAATTTGCAGGCTCAATCATAATGTCCCTAACTCTCATAAAGAGATCATGACTCATACAATCATTCGCTCACATTGCCCATATACAGTTCCAGTCTTGCAGTTTTGGGGGGTACAGTTACTGCTAAAGCTGCGTTTGCCAAATCTCCTATACAAGAAATATATTTGAAATAGTGGTTGGTTGTGGAAAAGTGATTTTTGGCAGTTTTGGGGTGAGATACCTTTTCAAATTAAACCGTTTTGTTTATGGTTCATACAATATACAGTCTATATATCTAGGAAATAGAGTTCTCACCTGTTGCTAACTGTCACCAACCCCAAAAAGTGTAATGTCTTGCCAGATTTTAAGTCCACATAACGCTGAAATATACCAGTGCGTTATGTGAAGCCACACAATGATATCACTTCTGCTCTGCAGAGGCAAAATCTGCTAGAAAAGACCACGTAGGCAGAACGCCCCAATACCTACAAGCGTCACGAACATCAACAAGGTACTTCTTCGTAGTCCGAGACATTGCTGCATCCGAGGAGCAGCTGTGCTCTCTCTTTATACTCAACATATATCTTTGTGCCACTCTTGGGCCCCTAGGTGCATAAAATTTGAAATGGGGCTTCCTCGCCACGGTCTTCACCGTCTGTGCCAATAGTGACATCCCAATAACCGGAGTCTTCGTTATGTGTCCAAATGGGCTTTTGGCCCTAGGACCATCAAGTATCAAGGCCCTGTAGCAGCTGCTGCCGCTGCAAATCCTCCTATAGCTTTCGACCCTGCTTTGCAGGCTAACCTCTTTTTTTCGAGTTAGCCATTGAAACGGATGAAGTATTTTAGCCTCTCAATTTTTTCTCAGTCTCTTAGAGCCAAATTTTCCTTCACTAATTGTGGTTCCCGAGGTATCCAGCTATTGACTGTTATGCGAGATGGCGAGTAAATGTCCCTGCGTCTCCTCACCTGTATAGGTATAAAACTGAACCCGAAATCTTCTCCCATTGACTTTAATGGGGGTTCGATTCCAGTTTTGAATCGAACTTCAAACCAAACCGCCTCTATGTTCGAAGTTTGAAAACTTCGAACTCAAACTTTTAGGGTTCGCTCATCAACTACCCGACACCTGTTTTTTGTGAAAATGAGTTAAGTATAACAGCTGAAGAACATGAAGTTTACAGAGTAAAACAAAGCGCTGTCATATTGCTGTTATTTTTATATCTGAATGCTATCGTAATTTATATACCTATTTATTAAAGTGCTGAGTTTGTCATCCGTGAACTTGCGAAAACACGGAAACATGTGAATAAAACTAATGATTTTGGATTCAATAAATCTGTTATATACTTTGCAATGCAAACACCAAGGACAGATGCATGCACCTGTTTCCTAGCAAACCACTCATATCTAAACTCAACAATAATGAATTCAAACTGGGACATCAAATTACACTAATAAAAAAAATTTATAATATTATGTAACATGTACACTAAAATAATAATTAAAGAAAACAATTGTAACAAAGTTATGTAACTATCAGTTATATAATAAATATTATATCAAGCTATAATCGTGATTCCATATAATGCTATGCAAGCCATCAAAATTACCATATAATTAATAGTGAAAAAGGTAGTGTATGTGGGGGTGATATAAAAATGTGAAAAAAAAATGGTGAATAACACAAATATTTTGTTTCAATAAATTAGCTAGCAGAACAAGGCGCACTAGCACACAAGGAGAGATGTCGCAGTGGTCGCAGTTCTATGCGACCAAGTGCCGTTGCTCCTGAACTTGGAGGGATCGCCCCTCAGGCCCCCTCCAGCCCCAACTCTACAGGGGCGTCGCTGGGCAGTTTTATCGGAGCCATGTGCCCCATATAAAACTGACACTTTATCCCGTTCTCCGAACACTCGCTGGGATGCCCTGGGAACACTCCGCTAAAGCCCGTGGGTCTGGAGCGCCCCGACGAGGCTCTCTTCATGTGTATTGTTTCTTGTGGACACACATACACATGAACCTGCTTTGCGAGCAGAGAGCTAAAAGCTCCCTGCTCCAAGAGAACTCCGGCACAGGCGTCGTGAGTACATCATCATACTCCTGCGCGCTTCCTGTCTGCCGGGAAGTAGATGGTCACTGACGGGCGGCGCAGCTTCAAGCGGAGCGCAGGAAAAAGCATATATTACTTTCTTTTATTTCTTTAATACCCTGCTGGGGGCCATATTACCTGCCTAGCTACCGCGAGACTTGGTGCCCCCCCCCCCCCATGTCAAAGAAACTTTTTGATCTTCCTTTCTGACGGCCCGAACCTGCCAATTGTCAACACGGTACTGGAGCCGAAAATATACCCTACCTATGCAAAGCGATACTGGGACCACATTTTACCGTACCTACATCCACTATACTGGGTGCCATATTACCTGCCTAGCTATACTGAGGAACATATTACCTACCTATCAATATACTGGGGGCTATATTACTTGGCTAGCTATACTTGGGCAACTAACATCCTTCCCCTATATATCCTAACAGGAGCCATAACAAACTCTACGCTATGCCAATAAACTGGAGCGTCCCAAATCACCTAACTGATCTATTTACTGTCAGGCCGATATTCACCTACCATTAGTCAGTATTCTTATGGTGGGAGGGTCCTAATACCTATCTCACAATATACCTGAGTGGCCATATTACCTATCAATATACTGTTTTCTGAGTTGACATTTGGGCCCAGCTTATCTTCCTAGTGCTATATACCTGAGCGAGTGGCCATATTTACCCTGACTGTCCCACATGAGCTCAAACTAGGGGGAAAAACGCCCTAATACCTTGCAATCCTAATAGACTGGTGGCCATATTTACCTGACCTACAGCAATACACGCTTCGATCTGATCGGGATCCCCAATTTAACCTGCCTATCTATATACTGGGGGCCATATTACCTATCTATAGCTACTGGGGGTCCATATTACCTGCCTCTCTAATATGGGAGCCCAAATTACCTGCCTATCAGTAGTACTTGTCTGACCCAATTATCCTGGCCTATCTATAAAACTGTGGGCCTATTACCAGCCTATCAACGTGGTCCCTAACAGCCTTCCTAAGTGGCCAACCCGCCTACCCTAAGTGGGCCCTAAACATTCCTACTCTATAGTGTCTCTATCTGCCCTACCCTCCACACTTGCCACTGAGAAGGGGTCCCTAAACCTGAAGGGGCGTCTATACCTTACTTAATAGGAAGATCAGCCACTTAACCTAATTTTTAAGTCTAATCTTCCGATGCCACCTATCTAATCATGGGGGGGAGTTTTGGTCTATTATGCGTGGAGGTGTGATCCCTACCTATTGGTGACCACTAATTGATGGCTCTGTAGTTGGTTGGGGGAACTATTCACCTGTTTGGAGTACTAACGAAGTTATATGTGATAGATAAATTCTGCAGGACGAGTTGACGTCATGAGAGCGGTCTGAACTGGATGAAGTGCGAACGACAAGCGATTCAGACAGAACAATCAGACAAAGACGGAGCCAAGCGGATGTTTAGTCACCGTAACATTCAGTATACTCCAGCCCTGTAATCATACCACGTAAGGACACGCTAAATATGTTTCTGTAGGCGAGCGGCAGTCTGTGCAGCTAGCTAACTACCACTATATGGGTGTCACTGTAGCGGCAATTGTGATTCTTAAGTGTAATGCGTATAATATTCGAGCTGAAACAGTACAACATGGATTTTACTATCAAGTCTCCATAGGTTGTTACAAAATACAAAAGGCACAATTGAATTTTTTTTCCTGTTCATCCCCCACAACAATATTTTTTTATTTTGTGGGAGGGGGGGGGGGTGCAATAAGGAAACAGACACTTCGGCTGTATAATCTTGTTTATCATTGGGCCCATTTAGAAATAAATTTTCCTTCTATTGGACAATTCCTTACTGAGATTTCACAGCCCTTTTAATAAGAAAAATATTTTTCTGCAGGGACGCCCTGACACGCTACCCTGCAGACAACCCGTCCCCATAACATTCTGTTGGTAAAGTATTTGGTCCACAGATGTGTGTGCCTGAGAGTGTAGGGGGGTCCCCACAAGCTGAAGTTTTGCGACAGGCCGTGGGGCCCATAAGTCTCTAGCTACACAACTGCCTCAGCAAACTACACATGTACATGACTTCTCAACATGTCCCGAAGCTGTATAAACCAGAGGCTCACCATTTACGAGACTAAATTGAAACCGCTCATCCGGGCGAGCGCTAGACTGAAGATCTAAAGTCCTTGGATCGATTCCGGTTTTTGGCAGAGTCTTTTCACCATCAATGACTCAACTGGAAGCGATCTTTTCATTCTACCCTATGACTCTCCATTAAACACACAGCAATACCCAAAACAGAAAAGTTTCAGTCATAATCATGCTGGCCTACGCTGGCATCATGGGGGATGATATGGTCTCTCTCCTGGCAAAACAACATAGGAAACAGTGCCCTTTCTCACACGTAGCAACAGCACACAGGACAGCTGCGTTGGGCTTACAAATCCACGCTAATTAGTGTTTTATTGATTATGGAGTTATCGCTGTACAATGATAATAGGGGTGGTTACAAGGCCTCGTGTTACATAGCAGACTCATAAACGGCATCTTAGCGGTTGTATTGAGCCCCCAGGGTCAAATAGTTTTATCGGGTGGTAAACTTGTCATGAATGATGTGTTAGCCCAAGGCGTGTTTGGAGCCGTCTGTCACTTAAACCAGAAAGGGATAGTAGCCGAGGTTTCACACTTACGGGGCAGGGGGTGTGGCACCTGTCACTTTACCGGAAGTGGGCGGTTTGACATAACATATTTATGCTACACTACTTGCACAGAACCTATATCTAAATCTGCACATTTCGTGTGATTTTAAGATAAGGATTTTTAGCAACGTTACCACTGAAGGAGGCACCTTCTCTCATACCTCTAGCCCTCCATGTCCTAGCCCACCAAACTCTTTAGCCCCTCAGGCCCTTTACGTGACCACCTGTAGTTCTCGCTCCCATGTACAGCAAATAAAAATAAATATCGAGCAATGTAATGGAAGTATTATAGTGGTGAAGTGTACACACAGTAGACACAGCATTAGAAATTCAAAACATGAATCTGCAGCTAACAAACACCCGAAGCCGAGAAATTGAAATAAACCTGGTTCTGGAGTGATAAAACAAAATCCAACACACGTACATAATATAAATCACCCCGCACCCCAAACTTGATATAGCAAATAAAACACCAATACCTATATTCACAAAAGTTTTTCCAAAATTCATCACATAAAAAGGCGACCCAAAACATACCATAGAAAACATTTACGGTTTCCCATAAGGACCTTCATCAACAGACGCTCATTTTAATCATATAGTATGTTTTAAAATGAGTCAAGCTATTTCCCAAATCCCATCAAAATCAAAAAAACAAAATTTGCTGAAATCACTCATTTAACTGCAAAGTAATCTACCAACAAAGCTGGCCTGCGCCAAAGTTGAAAAAACACGTATCTGAAATGTACGTTCGGCGGGCGCCAGGCACATTTGTGGGAAGAGTTTTACTGCTCATTGATCAAATTGCAGTAGTGGAACAGGCAAATACTAATCTAATACACAAAAATGAATCAAAATGAGCTGACATAAAGCTCGATGAAAGGTCCTATGGGAACCGAAAACGTATTAATTTGAGTCAGATTGTCTGCCATTTACATGTGATGAATTTTGAGGAACTAAACACTTTGTGAATACAGAATTTTTTGTAACGATAATTTGCTAAAACAATTTGTGTGCACGGTGAATATATAGAAACGTTGTAGACAGCATGCATTGACAGGGAGTTTGATGGCTAAACAAATCCATCCGTTTGCATGGCTAACATAAGACAAACATCTGTGTTATGCAAAGAGAGGCTCAGAAATGATTCATTTGCAGAAATCACAAATAAGAGGAGCGTGGAATTACATGATTAAGCAGATTAGATGTGTAAAACCAGGTGATCACTTCCTTTTCGGCCAACTTGCCAACTTTTTAAGATATGATCCCAGTAAATTCTGGCTCTGTCCTCGGCTCCCCGTACGACGAGATTTGTTTTCCTGTGAACAATATGTAGCGCCTTATTTCTTGGTGGGAGTTTGCGTAAACCCCACCCATTGTGTGTCTTAATATCTTAGAGAATCCTGGAACAATCAGAAGGGTTAGGCTATAGAGTCCCACGGTTTTGATTTACCGAGGCCATATAGTAGGCGCTGCAATACGCCGGGTGTTTTTAGATAGAACTACCGCGCTGATCAAAAAAAAAAAGGCGGTGTTCATATTCTATAGAACAGTGCACAGCAGCCTAATTCCACGAGCATGGAGGAGGAGACTGGCTGGCTCGCTAGAACCATAGATATCATTGCCAGTTGGGAGGAGCGGGGCCCCGCTTTGTAAATCGCCCTAACAAATTGATATGTCAAGTTCCCTAGAGCACTATGAATTCCATAAATTGCGTGTGGCGCATTTTGCTACATATAGAAGTGCAATCGTCGGTTGCTGCGAACATGTAGCAAAGCATCTACGCGCTCCAAACAGAAAGTAGCCAACACAGACACAAAACGTGACACATAGCCATAGTGACAAATGGGCTACATTAGGAGCCTACCAGCCACGCCCCCTGGATCTCATAGCACGCATTCTACAAAATTTTAATGCTGCCTGACATGATATATACACGAGCTGCTTCTTTATGATACTAAATAAAGTATGTGGATAGCAAATAGCTTATATTTCTGGGTCGGAAAAAGATGCCAAACGATCTAGGCTCATCCCCGTTTTTTCAAGTCGTGACTCTATTTACTTAATCGGCGCATTACATTTTTGTAATCCAAGGGCAATTAATCTCGCTGGAATACAAGGTTCAAAACCAACTTTTCTTTAAATTGGCGTTTTAGTCGCGAGGAGTACCCATAAAGTCTGTACGATTAGTAGCTAGCAAAGCCACAGTAATTGCACGGACTACAGTCCGGAAAAGTTGGCGGGATAGCTACCGTCCAGTTTTTTAGGTGCATCCTAATATAAGTATAAAGTCGCGCCAGACAAGACCGACGCGACCCTATCCCAAAAAATCTGTGTCAGGTGATACTTTACATAGTAAACCATAATGCGCCTAAAATGATGCGCTGTGCAGCGTCCAAAATAAGTGGCGCCTATTGAGGCACTTAGCACCCTATTACACCGTGTATATGTATAGGCGCATTACAGGTAAATGTGTTGAGGGCCACGCCCGCTAACCACCCATGACTTTACAGTGGTAGATGCTCCTTTAAAATTCTCTTACCTAACAACATAAAATCTCCAATCTCTAATCTAACTAAGTTGTAAGGGATCACAGCTAACAGTATAGCTTTCTCTGTGAAGAAATAGGAAAAATAATTTGCTGAGCTGGTTGGACACAGGCAGAGCGCACGTCCTTACTGCTATGAGACACTAAGAGACCACTGTAGGCTGAACAGGAAGGGCTGTTCTATGTAAAAAGAGGTCTTGATGATTTATTCCAGCCAATCGCAACCATACACATCCCATGTCATGAACGTCGCACGACGACCTCTCACCTGCTCTATTCTTGAAAAGCTGATATGCTTGCCGGCAAAATGACAGGAAGCGCAGAAAATGGGCAATCTAATAGATGATTGCACAGATTATTTAACCTAAATTATCCCATGATCTCAAAAATTTCGATCAACATAAACACTGAGCCGATTTCAACTTGTCGATAATAATCGCCTCACACTAGTTTAGGAAGTATGTTGAGCGATTTATCGACAAAGTAGAAATCGGCACAGTTTATTATTTTAACCAGCTCACGAAATTATACTATTTTCTCACAAGAAACACTATGTTAGCTGTGTATCCTTACAACTTAGTTAATTAGAGATTGGAAGATTTTATGTAGTTAGGTAAGAGAATTTAAAGGAGCAACTACCGCTGTTAAAGTCACCGGGGAAGGGGAGGCGGGGGGGGTGGGGCGCAGTGCGAACACAGACAAGCTCTATAAAAATAGCAGTGATAAATTTCCACCAAGACTAGTGTAGACATTGTCACTGCAATAGCTTATATATTATTAACATTTTATCTATTGAAATATTTCCTGGATATTGGCCAAGCCTGAACTGAGAATATTAGGATACACATCTTTTTCTAGTAACTGCAGTGTCTCTTTGTTAGGTGCAAAACTCCCACTTTATTATCATATACAATTTCAGAATAGGTGTTCTTTTTCAATTTTGCCCATTCCCCTTTATGTTCGATATACGCTCTCTACTCTCCCTAGACACAGTATCTACCATCTAACTACAGAGAATCCTCAATGCGACTTTTTAGCGCTAGGACTAGCAGCACGCGACTGTGCCTCGATAGGGGCGCATTACGTTTTACTCTCATTACACAGGCGTGCCTGAACAACAATCTACCTATATGTCTGCGTCTCGAGCAGCACATGCACAAGATTATTTCACAGTATACGTCGTTATTCACAACTTTTGAGAGCGCGATCGTGCGCCCATCTCACAGCTCTTCGCGCGATTCCATTTCAGCGAGAGTGCACCCATAGTCACGGCCTTACTACAAATGATATCGAACACAACCGCACCTCTTCGATTAAGTGGACGACCCCAAGGTGACACGATCTATCACTATGGATGAGCGCCGCAACAGCAAATCATACTACATCACATATTCTTATCGAAAGTATACACTAACTTACACGCGAGCTACCTGTTTATTGAGATCAGACCTTCACATGAGCACACACTCACCATGCTTATGTTAGTTCATTCAGCGGCCAAACAACATCAATATCACATTACATACATGTGACAAATATCGTGTTCCCACTCGAGTTTCGTCAAGTCCATCCAACACAGGTGCAACAGAGTGACTCACAAAGTGTGGCGCGCAACGCGCCGTCAGCCCAACTCAATCAAATACATACCGCGATCAATACAATGGAGATTGGATATCTATTCTACTCAAAGCGCGTGCACATATATTTCTCACATCACTCCCACACCAATAACATATGAGTTACACGAGTCAACTGGAGAGCTGAGAGATCATATATTAACATATAGTATAATTTTTTTTGGGTCATGATTGCTTGTAGATAAAGCTATAATCATGGTCCATGGAAAAGAAATGTGGCTTCTAAGTGTGCATTTCCCTTCCCTCACAATTTTTAACAGTGGCTGAGAACAGTCATTTTTATAAATTTTTTTGTGCACACAGCTGCTTTGAAATGCAGCCAATACTACAGATCCCTATTTCAAAACAAACATGGATCGTGCACTATATAGACTTCACCTAACAGACATTGTTTCTTCACAATTGTCCAAAGTCGGCTCAAGGTCACTGCTTTGAATTTTGGGGGGCATTTTGCGCTGTGACATTGCAGCTATACTACAGGTCCTATTATAAAAAAATGTTGTTTCTAACAGACATTTGTTCTTCACAATTGTCAAGAGTGGCTCTAGGGTGATGGTGCCTGTCCAGAAACAGGAATAGGTAGGACACTGTTAAAGGACACATATTGCAAAATGACTTGTTTTTGCAAGATTCTATAAACATAGCTATCATCCCTGTATTGAGACAACCCATTTAATAAACTTAAAAAAAGAGAAACAAAGACATGTGGGATTCCATACTATTTTAATAAATTGTTTTCTAGAATTAAAGTACTAAAAAAACTTGCATTACAAAAATAGCTGTGTAAAAAAAAATTCCTCCTGAATTGACAACAGGGGAGGTACAGGAAAACTTGACACAGATGTAGGTTTTATTCAGAGGACATGGAGTATGGAGCACGGACAGAGAAAAAAAACAAAGTACAGAAGACAATTTCCTCCATCACGTTGAAGTAAAATGAGAAAAAGAAAGCCAAGACAAAGGGCAACCTTGTTGGGAACAGGAGCCGTTAACCCACCAGTATTTCCAAATTGAATCTCAATTGTCCACACTCATACGGAGGGCAAGCGAGCTACCCAGAAAGGGACAGTAATATTGTCCAGTGAAACAATAAATGGTGGTTGAAAGACTCCTTCTTTCCCGCGACTTTTTAATTTGGGGTCATGGCAGGTTTGGGGCTTCATGCTGTGGCCCAGTACAGGTATAGTCAATGTCAGTGAAACTATAATGGTGGTTGAAAAGACTCCTTTTCCAGCACTTTTTAATCTTCTGGGGGGTTTCATCAGGTTTGGGCTCATGCTGTGGCCCAGGACAGTTATAGTCAATGTCCAGTGAAACTCAAAATGGGGTTGAAAGACTCCTTTTGCTCCGGCACTTATTAAATACTGGGGTCATGCAGAGTTTGGGGCTCATGCTGGCCCAGGACAGGGATAGTCAAATGTCCCAGTTTCAACTAAAATGGTGGATGAAAGAATCTTTTTTCCTGCACTTTTTTAAATGTGGGGTCTATACAGGTTTGGGCTCAATGCTGTGGCCCAGGACACTTATAGTCAATGTCCAGGGAAAACTAAAAATGTGGCTGAAGACTCTTTATCTTCCGGCACTTTTTAATCTGGGGGTCGTGCAGTTTGGGTCTCATGCTGTTGCCGCAGATCAGGGATAGTCAAAGTCCAGTGAATCTAAAAATGGTGGTTGAAAGACTCCTTTTTCCGGCACATGTTATTATCTGGGGTCATGCTAGTTTGGGGATCATGCGGTGGCCCAGGACAGGGATAGTCATGTCCATTCAACTAAAATGGTGGTTCCAAATCAAACTGCCTTCTGTCACTTTTTAATATGTGGGTGAATCAGGTTTAAGGTCATGGCGTGGGTAACACAGACAAGTATAGTGAATGGTCTGTGATTTTTTTTCTGTGCTTTTTATAACCTAAGTGTGTTGCCTAAGATTGTAGCACGTATCCATTTGACTGTGTGGATTTTTAATCAGCTTTCTCCAGCTCTGTTTGGAGGTGTCAGAATGAAGGTTGTTGTTGCTCTCCCCAATAGACTTTAATGGTCATCGATCATAATCTACCCAAATCGACCATTCTACTATCCTTGTCGATTATGGTCGACAATACTACCATCGACCGATGTCGATGTCCAACGTAATCGGCTCCAATCCACACTAGTTAGAAAGGCTTACAATTTTATAGCAAATACTCAAATTTTCAAGAAAATTACAACAACACAGATATTTTAGGGACCATTTTCAGTCTGACATGTAAAATGACGGGCCTGTATATTAACACCCCCATAAACAACCCCATGTAATAAACTACACCACTACACAACCCTTCAAAGTATTTAAAACAGCAACTTCTAAAGTTCTGTTAACTCGCCTTTGGGTGTTTTCCAGGAATAAATGGAAAGTTGTGGTAAAATTACTAAATACCTTTTTTTGGGCCAAAATTCAATTTCAATCTATTATTATCATGGACTTTAGTATAATGCTAATAGAAAAACACAACTCAATAAAAAGTTTCACCAAAAGTCTGCCCTGTTTTCCAGAAATATATTATATGTGGCCCTAGAAAGTTAATTTGATCAACCACATGGCTCAGAATTGAAGGAGCACCAACAGGATTTTGGCGTATCATTTCATTAAGACAATGAATAGGTACTCCATATCGGTTTGCTGACACCTAAGGTGCTAAAAAACTAAAAAACCACCCATAAAAAGAGCCCATTATAGAGACTACATCCTCAAGGAATTCATCAGGGGTATAGTGTGCAATTTGGAACCCCACAGGCTTTTCAACAGAAAATCTCTCTAGAATCAGGTTGTGAAAATGAAAATTAAAATTTTTCACTAACATTTTCCACAATTATCTCAAAATTGTTCCATTTTCCATTTATTAAAGTCCCCCCAAGTTCCCCAGAACAGAGAATTAAACCCAAGTGAACCCCATTTTTGGAAACTACAACACCCCTCCAATGAAATTCCCATCAAGGGGTATAGTGTGCATTGGTGAGCCCACATGCTTTTCCAACAAAATCGTTTGGAATCAGGTGGTGAAAATGAAAAATTACAATTTTTCCACAAAAATTTGCACAAATAATCTCAAAATTTTTCATTCCACAAAAGATGAGGGGAAAAAAACCACCCCAAAACCTGTTGCCAATTATCTGCTGAGTAAGGCAACTACCCATATGTGGTCATAAATAATACGGGGCACGTGGTGAGTCCTCAAAGAAGGGAAGGAGCCGCTATTTGACTTTAGGAGTGTGCTAAATAAGCTGATTGGTTTGGAGGCCCTTCATGTCCGCATTATTAAGGTTAAGCCCCCCAAGTTCCACGAACAGAAGAAGAAAACCCAAAAGTTACCCCATTTTGGAAACTACCCCCTCAAAGAATCATCTAGGGGTATATGTGCAATTTTGGACCCACAGGCCTTTTCGAAAAAAATTGTTATGGAAACAGGTGTGAAATGAAAAATCTATGCGTATTTCGCCATCTAATCTGCAACAATAAAAGCGGCATGCCCGCCTTGCGCAAAAATGAAAAAAATTAGATTCCCAACTTTTTCTGCCAAGGTCTCCCCGTTCTAGGGACACCCCACATGTCACCCCCCTAGAATTTTGCTGCCCCCTGAAACACGCCTGAGGCAGACATAGCAAAATTATGCGCATGACAAACTCCTAATTTTCTGAAGATACACATCGATCCTGACAATTGTAATGCTGTGATGTGAACTAAAATTATAAAAACACCAAAAAGTGACCCCATTTATAGAATAACAACCCCTCAAGGAACATTTTAAGGGTGTATTCAAATGTTGAACAAACATGTGTTTCAAAAACTAATTCACAGACATTACTATGCATTAGAAGGCAAAAAATGCAAACTAGACGTTTACTAGCTTAATTCGCCTTCCTACAGCACAATAACAGCGACAAGCCTTGTGCAAAATTGAAAATCAGATTCCCAATTTTCTGCCCATGTCTCCCCGTTCAAGGGACACCCCACCTTCACCCTAGAATTTTGGCTGCCCCCCTGGAAACACGCCATGGAGCAGACATAGCAATTATGCCTGACAGCCCTATTTTGCTGAAAAACACAGCATGTCCCTGACAATTGTACATTCTGTGATGTGAACAAAAATAAAAAACACCCAAAGTCATTACCCATTTTAAACGTAACACCCTCTCAAGGGAACATTTTAAGCGGTGTAATTTCAAATTTTGAAACAGACAGGTGTTTGATAAAATTAATTCACAAGACATTATTGTGGAATACAAAGGCGAAAAATACAAACTGAACATTTTTCCGGACATGCCATGTAACCCGCACAATAAATCGTAATTGAAGGTTCGTTGCTTCATGGAACGGTGCAAATAAAAAAAAAAGTATAAAATAAGTCTCCAACAAGAAATCCATAGACGAGGTGGTACAGTTTGAAACATTCTTTCATGCAGAGCCGGGCTTATCAGGGCAGGTTTCGCACATGATAGGTTTTGTATCTTTTCTGATTTCCCCTTCTGTAGCAACTCTGCATTTTTTTTGTACTCCAACCTTTTTTGTCCAGTGTGAGGTGATTTCATTGGGAGAAATGCAGACGGGTACAATACGGTGTGACGTCAGAACCAGAAGTGGCTGGGGCCCTCACCCTGGTTCCCAAAAACAAGCTCCTTTAAAACCTCTTCTTTAAAGGTAATAAAACTACCCCCGTCTGGCATGTACAAACGGAAAAGAATAAAAGCGTTGTACATCGCCATTTGCACAATGTGCCATGGCCAAGCTTTTGTACCACATCCTTGGTCTTCCGTTTGGCACTGTTACGGCTTCCAGCACCTGTCCCGACATGTCAACCCCTGTCCCAGATGAACCGAATGTAATCAGAATACAGTCGGTTTTGTGGGCGACTGTACCACTGGTTAACCCTCGTACATTGGCAGGGGTAGTGCTGGTCCGTGACAGGTGGACAATTACAAGGCGTCCCTCTTATCCTTGTATGTTACAACAGCAGGTCACCGCTGGAGTTGGGACCTGCATTCACACCCCTTGTGGGAGCACTTGCTCCACAAAGGATTTTGAGGGTAGTCCCTTCTGGTTCTTTACATCCCTGTGGCCTCAGGCTGCTTAACGGTCCCGCCGCCGAGGGACTTAACAAGTGGAATGCTGGAGAAAAGTAATCCAAGTACAGGTGGTCAACCTTATCCAGCAGTGGGTGCACCAAATCCCACACTAATCTTTAGGAAGGGGGGCCATTCAGTGGGTCACAATTTGGCTGTCGCCTTCCCCTCGAAATACCCTGATAGCGTAAGTGTAACCGGAGGTAATCTCAACACAGTTGTAAAGATAAAACCAAACCCTGTATCGTGAGCTCTTTTGCTGGGCAAGTACTCCTGGCGAGAAATTCTTTCCCCTTTGTTGCTACTTTCACATTTATCCCCCCCCAATGTACCATTTTGGCCCCTTTAAACCCCATCTACTCAACTTTCCCACTGATGCTCCACCCCCCTTTTTCCCCCCTTAACTACCCTCTACTAAATTCATTCCTTCCCCTCTCCTCACTAGTACCAAAACCCACATCCTACCATTTTTTTCTCTATTGACCTTTTTACCTTTTACTTCTTTCCTCAAGCTTTTCCCCTCCTCCCTTTGACCCATATAGTCCAGGCTCAACCCTTTCCCTTACCCTTCCCCCACCTCAATTTCCCCATTACTTTTAATCCACACCCTCCCCACCCTGTCTCCAACTCTTTTCTCCCCAAACTCTCCCCTTATTTACACCCTCCTGCTATTTTCATCTTGATCTTTCCACCCCCTCATATCCCCTTAAACCACTAACCATGTTTTGCGCTCTTTTATTGGGGTTTGAGCTTTCCCTATATTTTCACTTTTAAAACAATGTAGAAAACCCCCCTCTTCAGAAAGTAGTGTTTTGGTTCCCCTAGAGACACCCCTATAGACCTTCTGAATAATGTGTGCAAGTGTCAAAGTTATGAGTCTAACCCTGCAACGTGTGATATTGCTTTAAAAATTTTTTCCTCCTTTTGTTGTCATTCTCCAAAAAACAACAAATTTGTTACTAAGACAAAATTAAAAAATTGATTTTTACATGGGATTAGAATGTAAAAAAAATTTATAAACAGCAAGTGCCATCCCACCCTACAAAACCGGGGGTACCCCATCAACTTCATGTCCCATCAAGGAACCTTATAAAAATCCGACAAATGCTAAAACACCGATGAGCGTGACATGGGTTTTGGCTAAGTTTCCCTCTTTTGTGGCAAGAGTTGGGGGTTTTTCGACCCCATTTCCCACCAAAGTCAATTTTTTTTTTTAAATTTTTGGTGTGTAGAATGAAAACCAAAAAGGAGGAAAATATAAGCAAGAAAAGAACTCGCGGGTTAGAACTAAAAAATCTTTAGGACACAACAACAAAAAGTTCAAAGGGGTCATAAGAAAAAAAAATGGGTTGTAGTAAAAGGAAAGAGTGGAATACATCTATTTCCTCCCTTTTTATCGTACCCATTTTTACCCAGACTAACCCCCTCACTTCAACCCCCCTTCCCCCACCTTATCTTCCTTCTTTCAACTCCCCCCATTCTTCTCATTTACTCCCCCTTTTCCACGACCCCCCTTTTCCCACCACCCCCCTTTCCCATTTCCCCAGACCCATTTTTTCAACTCCCCTTTCCCCAACTCTCCTTTTGTGTCCCCCCCTTTTAAACCCCCCCCTTTTAAAACCACTTCCCAACCCTTTTACTCTACTTTCCCCCTTTTAAACCCCCATCTCTTAACTTGAGCCACTTTCAATTTATGCCTGTGCTTAAACCCCCAAAACTCCCTTTACTGTGGGAAGGATGGGGTGGGGGGAGAAGGGACAGAATATTGTTGACAAAGACATATGTCTATCAAGTTCAACCAAGGATGGGGGAAAGGGGAGGATGAAGGCAAAGCATGGGGTATTTTTTAGCTTTTTTTCCCCATTGATGCAGACTTTTTAAACCCATAAGGGAAAGCCATTGCCTTTAATGGAATATTTCATTCCTGATCCAAAAATCCCAACACACTGGATCCAGTGTTTTTCGGGTTTATAATATGAATTTTTTAAGTTTTAAAGTATTTCTCTGAGCCTTATTTAAATCCTCAAATTTCGCTGTATGTACGGCCCTCAGACAGGTTTCCACAGATTCACAGTTCTCATGGAAAAAAAAGGGTTTTTTTCTTCTGGAGATTGATTTTTTTTTTTTCCCGACCAAGGGAAGTCCCCTTGTCTTTTTAGGGGCTTTTCATGAAATAAATTTTTCTTGTAATTTTTGTAGGGCCATTTTAAGATTATACAGATGTAACCCTTTAACCCCCTGGCATCACTAGGGCACAGTTCAAGTTTTTTTAGGGGAGGGTTTTACCTTTCTTTTTCTTTCATCACCATAATTAAGCTCACCAATCACAAGTTTTGATGGGTGCCCCTCTGGAGAAGCATGTTGGCATCTGAAGATTAGGAATTTTTAAATTACAGGAACCAATTTTTTAAGTTTAGTCCACTTTAATTCTTTTAATTTTATAAGTTGCTGTTTCCAAGAGGAGGGTTTGGTTTAAATCCCTTTTGTGGGTTTTATATCAATGCATTTTAATTTTACAAGCGATTTATTTATTTTTTTCTTTTCTTGTTCCCCCAAACTAACTAATTTGTTTTGGGAGGGGGGAAAGGAAACAAAGGGGGGGTATAGGGATCTGGTTGGGGAAAGAGGATAAGAAAAAGGATGGGGGAAAAAAGAGAAATATGTACGATATGGGATAAACAGGGGGGGTTTGGGGAGGGAAAAAGCACAGGCAGTGAAAATGAAGAGGGGGCAAGTTAAGGGATGGGGGTTAGATGGGGATAGAGAGTAAAAAGGGGTTGGGGATAGTGGTTAAAAGGAGAGGTCAAAGGGGCACTAGGAGAGATTGAAAAGTGGGTCAGGGGGAAAGGAAGAAGGTGGGTGATGGGTAAGGGGAGTCTGTGGAAAGGGGGGGGAAAAGG
>JAODAL010040849.1:0-36474 GCA_025379985.1 Phyllomedusa bahiana
TGAGTAATATATTCATTGGATTGCACTTGGGTTGGGCACATGTCCCGCTTTTTAATTTTTTAAATTTTTTAAATTTTATTAATATATAAGAAAAATGTTTAATACATATATATTTTTTTATTGTTGCTTCTATTTTGTTTAGTTATTTTTATATTTATTATTTTTCTTTACTTTCCTTCGTTTGTGTTAGTATATACATCCTGTCGGTGTTCTCCTTTTATCCCTGTTTATGATGTCCTCTGTTTCATTTGTGGTCTCCAGTCTTCACTGACTGTGGGCTGCCATTTTTGGTGAGTCTTTAACTTATTCTTATAGTTTGGTCTTCAGTGTCTCCACTGATGTATTCCGCCATTTTTTGGTGGGTCTAATTTAGTTTCATATGCTCTGGTTACTGACGCCGTGCAGAGCATATGTATTTTATATCCTTTGTCCTTTTCTGATGACGTCCGTGTTTTCCGGTCTATGTGCTGGCGTCGTACGTGGTCCGGGATTCATGTGACGGACTCAGCTAAACAAATGGGATACTTTTACTATCAGAACCACAAGGGTAACAGGGGATATTGCTTTCAGCTGTTGTCTCTTTACCCTATTGGGATTGTGATTCCCTTTTTAAGGGGAGGTGAAGTTAATTGTGTGTTCCCCCCGACGAAGCTAGGTGTGGAGGAACGCGTGTTGGGGTCTTTCTGTGCCTCTCCTGGGTGGGTATGCGCTCTTACTATGAGTGACTATATGGTGACATATCATTGATTATTTGTATATTTATATGTTATTTGGTTATAATATGTTATTTATTTGATATGATTATGCACCTTATGTATACCACCTAGTGTGGGGTTGTATCTTTGTGGCACCACCATTTTTAGCTATATGTATTTGTTCTTTGTATTTTGTGTTTTTTACTATACATTTGTAAATTAAAAATTTACAAAATTTTTATATATATTATATATATATAATATATTATATAATATATATATATAATATCATATACTATATTAATATATTATATATATATATTTATATATATATATATATATATGTGTGTGTATTTTTGGTTAGTTTTCTTTATATTTTGGTGTTGGGTTTTAAAAATTTTGGTTTACTACCTTGTTTTATTATGATTTTTTGATATATTGGCATTGTATGAATATTTTACAGTGTTCTTCTTTTCAGAAATAGTACAAGGGCTTCCTTAACTTCCTTGTTGCGTAAGCTGTAGATAAATGGGTTGATAAATGGGGTAAAGACAGCGTAGAATAATGCCATTGCTTTGTTTAAGGAACCTTGGCTAGCAGTGGGTTTCACATACATAACAAATGTTGTGGTATAAAAGGTTGTGACCACTATAAGGTGTGAAGCACAGGTAGAAGCTGCTTTCTGCTTTCCTGTAGCAGATGGAATCTTCAGAATTGTTTGAAGGATATATCCATAAGACATCATTGTTAATATTATTGAACTGAGGATGACAGATGATGCACAGATTACAACTGTCATCTCTTTATAGTAAGGGTCAGAACAAGACAGTTTTAGTAAAGGGGCAGATTCACAGAAGAAATGGTCAATTACATTGGCACTGCAGAAATGTAACTGTGAAATTTTGATAATTGGAAATGAAGTGGTTAGGAAACCAAGACTCCAACATGCAGCCAGTGAAATAATACAAACTCTATGGCTCATGATGCTTGTGTAACGCAGAGGGTAACATATTGCCAAAAATCGGTCAAAGGACATTAGGGCCAGAAGAATGTTCTCAGTGGCACCAAGAAAAGTGAAGAAGAAGAGCTGAGTCATACAGCCAGAAAATGAAATGCTTTTTATCTTCCTTGGGATGTCCACTATAATCTTAGGAACAGTCACTGTAACATAACTTGACTCAAGTAAAGATAAATTTCCAAGTAAGAAATACATGGGTTTATGCAGCTGCCGAACAGATCTGATTATAGTAATCAGAAAAAGATTCACTGTGAGAGTAGTGATATACATTATCAGGAAGAAAACAAGCAGAATATTCTGATATCCCTTAATGCTGGAGAATCCGAGGATAATAAATTCCTTTACTTTGGTCTGATTTGCCATTTGTTCCTTCATGTGCATATATTTATCCTGCAGTATATGACAAGAACATTCTCCTTATTCAGACGCATGCATTTAGCATTCTATCACTGTATAAGTACTGTACTAAGATGGATATAAGATAAGATAAGATAAGGAATGTTAGAAACTGCAGGTAAGACTTGTGAACTAAAAATTGTCACTATACTGTAGTTTCATCGGTTTCAAGCTTTTTAGCTTGTGCACCTGGGATTTTGCCCATTTTCACAGACATTTAAATGCACTTTCTAATGCCACAACATGGAGTGGATACAAAAAATGGGTATGTATGTGTTTGGTTTTAAAATATCTTTTATGGAGGATCTAATCCTATTACACAAATTTTCACTGCATGATATGTCTATTAAGTAGCTTTTTTATAGAACTAATTTGCAATAGGCTTTATCAAAGGTGAAGTTTGCACTTATAATTTGTCTTCTGAAATAAATATAAATAAACACAAGACACTGAGGAAAAATAACATAAAGTTTACTAACCATTGTTAATGCTATATAATGTACATGGAATAGGAAAATTAAATTGTGGACCCTAGTGAGAGCTCAAGTCAGTGTGAGTTCACAGAGAGTGTACTGTAATTTGAAGTATATAAAGTGTGATTGTATACCTAATGAAAGGTATTTAAAAAGGATTCTTATGGTTTTTATAGTGACAGAATGTATTCAAGTGTCTAGTATTCCTTTAGCACACATACAGTATATACAACACTGCTTCAAATCAGTAAACAAGAAAAAGGACTTGTGTTTATAATGACAGATTTTGTCACCAAGGATTGTTGGACTTTAGATATTTTTCTACTTGTCCATTTATTTCATAACCCTTAGACTAACAATACAGTTTAATGGAGAAGAATCCTAGAGGTTCTTGCCATTAGTAATGGCCATGTGATCACCAGGGCTGGCTCCATTGCACTTGAGTCCCATAGCAGCTGAATTGTCTGCTTTTATGGCATGTATACCACTTCTTAGGACTACCTTTTAAATTCAAAGTAACTAAAATCAAAAAAAGTATTTTTTTGGCATATAGATTATGTCAGCATTTACATAGTGTTATTATCAGCCCACATTAGATTAGTGTGTTTCTTTCTAAAAATAGCATATTACATTAACAAAACAGCAAATCCCTTCCTATGTTGGCGTGTTTACTTCAATAACTGCCTACATGGACATTCATGTGTTTACATTTCCAAATACAAGGAAACCTTACCCTTGATTCAGAGGTGATCAGTTTTAATTTTTATAAGAAATAAATGAACCTGATAGAAACTTAAGTGGACACTGCAATAACTGCACTAGTTAATAAAGCAAGAGAAAACTGAACATTCATCACATGTACTTCAGCATTTTCTAAAAAAAAAACATTTTATTTAAATGTGAAATTTCACAGCTTTTCTCATTGTTTCTATTAGCTGCAGCAGAAATTTGTATTGCTATCTCTCTACTGTGTTAAATACTATATGCTATGGTTGAATACCATGTTGTCAAAGGCCACCAGTTTTGAATGCAACCTAGTAGAAAACAGTAGGCAATCATAAAAATTAAAAATGGAGACAAACTTTATGGAAAATCTGCATTTTTGTCAGGGATTCCACCTTAAACAGTACACGTCATCTTGAGAGAAATATTTTAAATAATTTTAAATGTAAAAGTAATACTCAAATGTCCTATTACTACAAAGCATTTTTGGTCACACCGTGAAATTTATGTTGATAGTATATTTGAGTTTTCTGCTTATACTTTTGCAATAATGGACATTTATTACTTGTACTTTAGTTTATACATTTTTTTTTATTGTAAATTATGAAATTGACATCACTATATAAGAATCACTCAGTAACACTGATGTGAGATCATACCATCCAAATATTTTCTGTGCAAATTCGTATGTATACCAATATTTTATTATTTAGTTAGTATTTACTTACATAAAATTAAATTTTATAAGTGAAACTGGCTTTCAAACAAACTGAAACATTTCATGATGACCATGTGTTAAAAATACTTTTTGTATCAAATATAGATGTATATGCTTGAAGAGTGTTGTGCAGGGGCCTAACTTTGGTGAGCTTACACTCCAGGACTTCCAAATCTTTATGGGTAATTACATAAAAACAGTTGATCTGTATATGTGCACAGATAGCTTCATTCTGTATATCACTGAACTTAGAATTTCTGAAAAAATATTGCCCCCACTTTATGTCATATTGGGGTCTTGCAGAAAAGACATGAATCCATGGTTCTGCTGTTTATACAGATTTCTGAATTGTGTTTTTATATATGTACATTGGCTCCTCTAGAGTAATAGATGATTTGACTTTTATTACATTAGGGACAACATTATAGACATTTTTTTTAAATGATATTGTTAAGATCGGTATTAATTTCTCTATGGAAATAATAGATTACAAGACTTTCTTATGATGTACACTGAAGAAAAAATTGCACTTTTCTTTTGATTACATTTCATTGACTATTTTGAGATGTAGATTAAATCATTGTCACAACTCTGCAGATGGATCCACTGTGTCATCAAAAAAAAAAAAAAAAAATGGAGTGCGTATGATAATTGTGTGCAATATAAAAATTAACTTTTACTTCACAATTTAAAATGATATGCGGCTGAGCACATAAGTGCCAATGACAAAATGGCGCACTAATAACTACTAACTCTGACGAGTCACTGGGGGTCTCCACACCAGTGTAAATTACTAGAGCACTCGCCCCGACAAGGGCGACCACACACTGGTATGGAGACTTACCCTATAGACTCCAATCTTACCCTTACGTGGTAATCATACAATGTCCCAACATGTTTCGACCCACCACAGTCTCTTCAGGGAACCAATGAAGTGATGATATAATCTAAAAATGGAATCCAATAGTTCAAAATAGAGGGTATAAACAGCTGAAATTACCCCATTTTATGCTGTGACCATATTAGATTTATCTTAAGATGACAGGATACATTAGTACGGTTAATGCTTGTCAAACTTTTGCTGGGGTACATGAAGCCATATCATGGGTAAATGAACACAAGTGTATGTTAGTATAATATAAAATGTCCAATCACTTACCATCATACGAAGAAAATGTGCCCGCAGCAACGCTGATACACGTGTCAAAAAAGAATATCAGTACTTACCAACAAGGAGTCTGTAGATTACTTTTATGCAGAGTCATAGAGCGTATGGCTCATATTAGACACACGGTAGGGCTATGGTGTGCCCGCCGTTTGTTTGAATGCACAAGCGAGACTTAAAATGTGACGGTAGCCGGATGTACTATAGCTGTCACCGTGGTAAACCTTGGTCACATGATTGCTTCCGTCCTCCGTCACCTCCGCCGTCAGGGCGCAAAAAGTCAGGGGCAGTGACTTCCGCCCTGAGTGCTGGTATGTGTGACGCGCGGCTATATCGCGCACAACGTCACTTCCGCCCACACTTGCAGAATGCCGAACAGCACTTCCGTCCACTATATAATGGATGAGAACGACACAGTAAGATGGTTTGGCGCAGTACGTTTAGTATACTATGTGCACAAGAACAATGGCCATTCGATGGGCACGATGACAATCTCAACTCGCGACCCCAATGGGCAAAAAATAAGCCGAATGTAAATATAGATCTTGTTTGGCATTCTATGGTAGTAATCAGGATGGACCAGATATGACACAGATAGTAGGGATAAGACACAAAGGGTATGCAGTGAATATACAATGACACCATTAAAGTAAAAATCCAATAGTACATATGTTAATTAGTACAGAGGAATAACAGAAGAGGAAAATGGATGCATTATTGACTCATTACTATATATTGGAAGTGCTTAATTAAAGCTGTGGAGATTTAAAAAGATGAAATATCTCGGATGGGCTTAATCAAAGCCCCAAATTGCTTTACCACAATTATAAATAGCAACTAAAGTTTAGCGTTCATTGAGTCCTGTGGATGTGTAGTTCCTAAAGTTGTTAATCTAGAGCGTTTCACGTGAAGGAGATCCATATCAAAATTACCCTTCCTTTTCATTGGGTGCGAGAAGATCAATTCCCATGATTTTTGAGATCCTTAAAAATTCCTCCCATGTATGACTCCAGTATGTACTGGATACTTGGTGTGTCTCTTTTGTTTTTACGAATATCACATAGTGTTCTCCTATTTCTCCTTCTCAATTCACGGGTGGTCTTTCCCACATATTCCAGTCACATGGGACATCGAATGCGGTAGATCCACTCCTTTTGAACGAATTTTAAGAAATGTTTATCATAAATTGATGTCCAGTTTTAGTGTATGAAGTTTTTCCAGTCTTTAGATGTGGACAGCCTATATAGCCGCTACACTTGTAGCAGCCTTTCGGCTGTCTGTTTAGCTGTCTGACAAAAGGACATGATGGGAGACTGAAAACCTCCATCTATCGTAAGGAGACGGCATGTAACTCACTCCTGCATTGGAGTAGTAGTCATCCACTATCCTTTAAAGAAAGGAATCCCACGAGGACAATTCTGAGAATTGGTCTGTAATTGTTCATCTAAAAATGAATTTATCCATCTGCAAAAGACATGCTGTGAGAGATTCAGGGAAAAAGAGGTACCCGGAGGGGGATACTCAAGGAGTCATATCACTCTGCACTACGGCACAGTTATGAAATGTTATTGGCTCCAAAGAAAGATAGTAATTTGATTCAGAATCTAAGATTGATTAGGAACTTTTGATTGCAGCCTATAGTTGAAGTCCGTAAGATACTAACTAAACACTGGGATATCCTCTTAATGGATCCTGATATCAAGATTAAAGTAGGTCCGAGACAGCCAATCACATTCAGGAAGAGAAAAAAGTCTTCAAGATCGCCTTGTGAGAAGTCATTATGTACCCCCTCAAAGTGACTCGATGTGGCTAAACAGACAGCCGAAAGGCTGCTACAAGTGTGAAAGGAAGGGTAATTTTGATATGGATCTCCTTAGACGTGAAACCTTCTGGATTTACACTTTAGGAACTACAACATCCAACAGGGGACTCATGAACGCTTAAACTTTAGTTGCTATTATAAATGTGGTTAAGCATATTTGGGCTTTGTTATGCCATACGGATATTATCTTTTAAAATCTCACAGCTTTAATTAAGCAAACTTCTAGTTTAGTATATAATGAGTCAAGTATGCTTCCATTTTCTCTTCTGGTTTTCCTCTGTACTAATTAACATATGTCACTTTGGATTTTTACTTTAATGGTGTCATTGTATATCACTGCATACCTTTGTGTCTTATACCTACTATCTGTGTCATATCTGGTCCATCCTGATTACTACCAGGAGGATGCCAAACAAGATCTATTTTTACATTCGGTTTTGCCCATTGGGGTCGCGAGTTGAGATTGTCATCGCTGCCCCATCTGAATGGCCATTGTTCTTGTGCACATTTGTATACTAAAGTAACTGCGCCAGAACCAGTTACTTGTCGTTCTGCATATTATCGTGGACGGAAGTGGCTGTTCGGCATTCGGAAGTGTGGGCGGAGGAAGTGCGTTTGTTGCGAGATATAGCAGCGCGTTCACACATACCACGCACTCAGGGCGGAAGTCATGCCCGGACCTTTGCGCCCTGCGCGGAAGTGACGGAGGACGGAGCAAGCATGTGACCCGGGGTTACCTCGGTGACAGCTATAGTACAACCGTGCTCCGTCACATTTAAAGGATGCTTGAGCATTCAAACAAAACGGCGGGGCACCAATTAGCCCTCTTCCTGTTTGCGATATGAGCCATATGCTCTATGACCGCATTAAAGTAATCTACAGACTCCTTGTTGGTAAGTACTGATTTTCTTTTTTGACAACGTGTATCTGCGTTGCTGCGGGGCCTACATTTTTTCGTATGATGGGAAGTGATTGGACATTTTATATTATAAACATCACTTGTGTTCTGTAACGGCAGTGGTAGTGGATTCGCTGGCCACGCAAGCGATGGTGGAGCCCCTACTGCCCAGGGATCGGAATCTAAGTAGAACCGGTTTTCACCAGAGCCCGCCGCAAAGCGGGATGGTCTGCTGCGGCGGAGAAAATACCAGGTCGTTTCCAATGAGGGACTTGCTTTTGAGGTGGTAGCCAAGGATAAGCGTGGTACAGCAATCGTGAGGCTGAGGCGGTGGTTCAGGTCAGGACAATAGGTCAGGACTGGCAGGCAGTTGGTTACGTGGTAAGGAACAGGAGCGAGACGGTCTGGTACACGGTTAGAGGCAAACAAGGACAAGACGCTTTTCTACTAAAGGCACAGGAGGGCACTAAAGATCCGGCAGAGGACTGCAGAGGCGGAGCCAAATTTATAGGGTCAAGTGACGGTAACCAGCCAATTATCGGCGCTCTGGCTTTAAAGAGGAGAAGGAGGACTGGCGCGCGCGCCGCCTTAGGGGAAGGGAGCGCGCCCGACGCCGTTGACGAGCGCACTGGAGTCAGGAGCGGGGAGTCAGGTAATGATGTTATGTACCGCGGACGAGCGCGCCACGGACCCGGCAACGCGACGCAAACCGCACTCGCCCGCGGCACACGAGTAGGGGCCGGGGAGCGAGCGGATGCCGCAGCCGGGGATTCTGCGGGGGGGGACGCTCCCGCTGTTACAGTTACCCCCCCCTTAGGCCTCCCCCTACTTCCCAGCCCGGAGGAATCTCAGGTAACAAGTTGACGGTCCAGATTGTTGTCTCCGGCTCCTGGACCTCTCTCGGGCCCGAACCCTTCAACTCGATGAGAAAGTATCGCTTCCCCCTGGGACACCTCATATCCAATATCTCTTTCTTCGCGGGAATACATTAGTAGCATCGCCACCGGAGGAAGCGAGGAGCAGCCTTACGAGAAAACGGGGAAGGACCAGGGGTTTGTAGCGAGCGAACATGAAGGGAGTTCGGGATGCGCCATGGAGGGCGGGTAGAGCCGGAGTTTATTAGGGGCCAACGGGGTTTAGACGTCTGAGCACCTCAAAGGGACTACGTAGCGGGGGACCCAGTTTTATAGCTAGGGATCTTAAAGCCTGACAGATTTGGCTAGGACAGCCAGAACTTTATTCGCCAGGAAGAAAAAAATTGGAGGAGGACTACTTCTTTTATCGCACCCTGAGCTTTCATGCGTGCGGAAAGCACGGAGCAAAAAGACTGGCGGGTCAGGGCCCAAAAGTCTTCATGTCGCGGACCAGTGTATCTGCAGCAGGGACTTCGGGATGAGAGGGCGTGGTGAGAGGGAGGGCGGGGGTGCAGGCCGTACACAATTTTTAGAAAGGGGAGGCCCCCGCTGACTCGAAGGAATCATAGGAAATTGTAGGAAAATTTGCCCATGGGAGTAGGTCAGCCCCAGTCATTCTGGGCGCGCCGAGACAAAGTGGCGCAAGTAGGTCCCCAAGACCTGTTAACACTTTCTAATTGGCCATTAGTATGGAGGGTGATAGGCCGAAGAAAATCGAGCTGTACCTGAAGCAGGGAACAGAGGGCCCGACCAGATTTGGAGACAAACTGGGACTCCGCGGTCTCAGAGAAACAATCTGCAGAGGCATCCGTTTGGAAGGCGAAAAATGTTGGTGAAAATGCGGTTAGCCAGGCGCGAGCGGCCCGAGGGCAGGCCCGTCAGTGGGACAGTGAGCCCTTCTTAGAAAAACGATCTGTAACTACCCAGATCACGGTGTTACACTGAGAGTTGGGGGTTAGATCGGTTATAAAAATCCATCGCCACATGCGTCCATGGCATTGTAGGGATGGGGCAGGGGATAGCAGGAGGGCCGACAGGCCTGTGAGAGGTGTTATGTTACGGGCAAGGTGGCACAGGCCTCAACAAATTTCCTTAACGTCCTTTAGCAAGTCTGGCCGACCAGTAGAACCAGTGAGAATAAGGAGATGGGTTTTACGGGCGCAGGGTGTGTCCTGCCACCAATGAGCATGCCCCCACTTCAGGATCTAGGTCTGCGGACGCGTGCGGGCCCTTCCATTGTCTTCCAGGGGGACATGCCGGAGGTCAAACAGGGGCTGAGAGGGACAAGACGCTCCGGAGGTATTATGTGCTCAAGGGACATTTACTCTCGACCACATCAGAAGCGCCGAGACAACGCATCCTCCTTCACATTCTTCTCGAGTTCGGACGGAATGTGGATTAGGAAATCGAATCGGAGAAAAAGAGGGGACATCTAGCTTTGCGTGTGATTTGAGTCGCTGGGGGTCTGGAGGTATGTGTGATTATGTGGTTCAGAGTAGATACTGATGGGATGCGAGCACCCTCCAGTAGATAACGCCATTCCTCCAGGGCTAGCTTGATGGCTAACTACTCCGGTCTCCGATCCGTATAGTTCCTTTCCGCCGGTGAGGAAAGTTTTGAAAGAAGCGCAGGTGACCTTTCTTCCCTCTTGGCCCCTTTTGAGTTGAGAACCGCACCGCCTTCGACCGACGAGGCGTCCACTTCAAGTGCAAAAGGCTTATTGGGTCCGGCCGTGACAGGATGAAGCGGATGCGAAGGCAGACCTTCAAACTCGAGAATGCCTCCTCAGCTTCGGTCGTGGCCAGCTTTCGCGGGTTAGCGTCTTTCTCTGTGAGCACCACAAAAAAATGGGTGCTACCCGGGTGGAGAAGTGTGGGAGAATTGCGGTAATAATTACAGATCACGGAAGCGTTGTATAGCCGAAGACCAAAGCTGGGCTGAGGCATTACAGGACAGCGGGACAGTTGGCTTGGTGGGTTCCCAATCAGCAACCATGGTCCGAGATAATTATATCCCAAGAAAGGCCAGGCTGGACTGATGAAAAATGCACATTTCAAACTTGCGCGTATAGGTGGTTGGCCCGGAGGCGCCTAAGAACCTGGCGGACTGACACGGTGGGTTTCTCCAAGTCAGATGAGTATACCAACGATGTCGACCAGGTACACTACGACAACACGTTATACAAGAGTTCCCTAAGATGTCATTCACGAATTCCTGGTAAGACGGCTTGGGCATTTTGCAAAGGCCGAATGGGCATGACCAAGTATTCGAAGTGCCCGTTCTTGGTGTTTAAAAGCCGTCTTCCACTCATCGCCCTCTTCGGATGCGGATGAGATTATTAGGCTCCCTTAAGTCCAATTTGCGAGAAGATCTTCGCACCAGTAGGCGATCAAAGAGTCAGGAATCAAAGGCAGAGGATTACGATTCTTCACGTGATCTTATAAGAACCAGATATCAATGAGGGGTCGCAGGGTGCCGTACTTCTTCCCACGAAGGAAGAATCACGCCACAGCGGGATGAGGGTTACGCGACACCCAAGGAGAGAATGTAATAAAGTTCCGGCCGAGCCTAGAGTCCAAGAAGGCGGAGGTTCTTGAAAGGTGTGAGTCAGCATCAGTACCTGAGTGAACAGGCAGCATCATGCGTGGAGAGGAGGAATTTGCACCTAGGACGCCTCTTCCCACGAACCCTGGTGCGGAGAGTTTCCCGGACGTTTTGGGCCGTTGGGGACAATTCCTCCGGAAGTGCTCAGGACTGCCGCAGTAGAGGCACAGGTTGCCAGACGAAGTGAGGGCCAGTTCTTGTTCTGAGAGATGTCCTTGTCGACCTGCATGGGCTCCTCAAAGGGGGTGGTGCCGGGTTGCGTAGAGTTTGTCCTCTGGAAAACGGGGAGCCCAGACGAGGATACCGGCGTGGATATTGATCATCTCGTTCCTGCTGGAGCTCCTCACGCCTCTCGGCGAAACCGCCCCCCAGGACGCCACGCAAGCCCCCCGCCCACACCCAACCTCTGCGGCCACGTCAATGCGGGTAGCCAACTGAATTAGCCCGCTAAGAGAGGACGGGATGTCTCTTGCGGCTAGCACATCCGTATCTACTCGAGAGACCCCTTTTTTAAGGTAGCGCACAAGGCAGCCTCGTTTCCAGGATAACTCTGAGGCTCAGTGTGCGGAAGACTGCACTGAGTAGTATCCCACCGTCGAGTCTCCTGGCACAGAGAGAGGGGGCGAGTCTCGGCGGAGGTGCCTGGGCCGGTTCACTCAAAAAACACTGCGGAACTCCTGGAGGAAGGACTGCTGATTCAGTTGTCACAGGGTCGTTCCTGATCCCCAGGAGGTGTTGTGGCCCATGCTAAGGCCTTCCGGAACGCAGGTGACCTCGAAAGCCACTTTAGAACGCGCCGGTAGGGAACTGGTCCGCCATTAATTCATGTGCATTGTGCACTGAGTGATGAAGCCTCGGCACTGCTTGGATTCCCCTTCAATCTTGGAACGGTACGGTAAAGAAAGCTTAGACCCACCGTTGCGGCCGGGGCGAGTGGCGGTGCGGTAAACGAAGCTTAGGACCCACCGTTGCGGCCGGGGCGACGGGAGGCGGTGTAGACACAGATGGAGTTGGCTGGTTGCAGGAGTTGCTGTAAACATGGCGGTCAACTGGTCCAACTTGCAGAGCCTGTTGCGCAATTTGACCGTGTGACTGTTGCGCGACGACACGCACAAGGTACGACTCACAGGCAGAGGCACTGGCGGGATCATGGCGGATGTCTACTGTAACGGCTAGGTGGTAGTGGATCGTGGGCCACCGCAAGCGATGGTGGAAGCCCATCCAGGGACGGAATCTAAGTAGAAACTCGGTTTTCACCAGAGCCCGCCGCAAAGCGGGGATGGACTTGCTGACGGCGGGAGAACTCCAGGTCGTTTCCACTGGTGGGACTTGCTTGCGTGGTAGCCAAGGATAACGTGGTACAGAATCGTGAGGTGAGGCGTGGTCAGGGACAGGCAATAGGTCGGACAGGCGGCAGAGGTTCTTGGTCGGAAACAGGAGCGAGACGGTCTGGTACCACGGTAGAGGCAACAAGGACAAGACGCTTTCTTAAAGGCACAGGAGGCATAAAGATCCGGCAGAGGACTGGGCGGAAGGCGGAGCCAATCAATATATATGGTCAGTGTCGGTACCCAGCCAATTACCGGCGCACTGGCCTTTAAGAGGAGGAGATGGCGCGCGGACGCGCCTGTAGTGGGACGGGATGGAGCGTGCCCGACGGGGGGGGCCCGGTGACGAGCGCGCCTGGAGTCAGGAAGGGGTCAGTAAGTTGTTATGTAACCGCGGGGACGACGCGGCCACGGAGGGGCCACGGACCGCACCGCTTCTGCCGCGGGCACACGGAGACGGGGGCCGGGGAGCGAGCGGAGCCGCAGCCCGGGGAGTCTGCGGCGCCGCTCGTTACATGTTCCATGTACCCATGATATGGCTGCATGTACCCCAGCAACAGTTTGACATGCATTAACCTGTACTATATGTATCTGTCATCTTAGATATATCTAATATGGGTCAGCATAAAATGGGGGTAATTTCATCTGTTTATACCCTCTGTTTTGAAAAACTATTTTGATTCCATTTTTGATTTTATACATCACTTCATTGGTTCCCTGAAAGAGACTGTGGTGGAGTCGAAACATGTTGTTCTTGGGACATTGTATGGATTACCTGTAAGGGTAAGATTGGTGTCTATAGGGTAAGTCTCCATACAGGGTGGGGTCGCCTTTGTCGGGGCGATTGCTCTAGTAATTTACACTTGGTGTGGAGACCCTGTGAATCGCAGGTTAGTAGTAATTAGTGCGCCATTTTGTCATTGGCAACTTATGTATGTTTTTGATTTAAGTATTTAATGCTCAGCCGCATATCATTTTAAATTGTGAAGTAAAAGTTAAATTTTATATTGCACACAATTATCATACGCACTCCATTTTTGGTTTTTTTGTTCATGTGCGTTGGAGTAATTACCTGATGTTAAACAAATCATTAGGGATAGGTTTTCATCCACTGTGTCATCCACATGCTTTGGTGTAGAACCACCCTGAGGAGCAGAGTCTAAGGAGTTTCTTGGTTGTCACTCTTCTTGTACAAATGTAGAGAAAAGAAACAAAGGGGAGGGAAAATGGCGCTCTATAGTGAAGATACGTCTGGAAGTGAATAAAAAGCAGACAAATATCGGTAATCCTCTCACCTGCAGGTGTTGTGCTGGTATTTTAGAGGCACAACGCTCATAAGAATTTGGTTGGCTATATTAAGCCACAAGGACAGCAGCCGCGTGGTCCAAACCCCTGTAGTATAATCCTCGGGGAACAATCGTGGAACAAAAATATAGAAAAAAATAGAACCGGGCGCTCGTCCACAAACGAATTCCTCGTGCAGGCAGTGGCGTAGATATAATAGAGATTTATTTAAATAAGAACAATAAAATGCATACCGCGTTTCGTGTCATAAAGACACTTCCTCAGATGCTGGGTTATTACACACGGTACAAGGGAAACAATACCTGTTTATATACTTAGTAACACAGCATGTGATTGGTGTTTCCTATTCAGACCAATCACCTTTATTGTTAAAGGAAGGTATCAGTTGGGAAAACCTATAACATTGTTTCAAAGTGTACGTTAAAATAGAAATAGATCCCATTGGTCTGTAGATTCGTACTGACCAATGAAAGAAAAAGCTGCTTGGTTACACTGATACTTTGTGAAAACCTCTAAGTCAATCCTGAAAGAAACAATTTGCAGAACAAAAATAGGTGTGTCTGAAAGGAAAAAAAAAAAAAAAATCACATAGAGCAAACCAAAAATTCTAATCTATGCAGCATTCCAAAATGAAAACATCCAGATAGATGTGTGAAGTTACAGGCACATCTGTACATGCAGAAAACTATAAATGTCATAAGGACTAGAAGTGGTGATAAAAGTAGGAAACCTGGTGTGAGGATGGCTCATATATGTGGAGCGCTGATCATCATGGGCCACTCATGTTACACAGAGGCATTTCTGCAAAGCAGATAGAGTGTATCCGATAGGAGAATGGACGGGCCAATAACAAGGAGCGGTACAAAATTTTGTCCAATAGGAGAAAAGAAAACCAGGTGGACTTCAACAGCGCTTCCATCTATTTGATTAGGCAGCGCGATATATTACATTACTAGTCCACCTGGTTTTCTTTTCTCCTATTGGACAAAATTTTATACCGCTCCTTGTTATTGGCCCGTCCATTCTCCTATCGGATACACTCTATCTGCTTTGCAGAAATGCCTCTGTGTAACATGAGCGGCCCATGATGATCTGCGCTCCACATATATGAGCCATCCTCACACCAGGTTTCCTACTTTTATCACCACTTCTAGTCCTTATGACATTTATAGTTTTCTGCATGTACAGATGTGCCTGTAACTTCGCACATCTATTTGGATGTTTTCATTTTGGAATGCTGCATAGATTAGAATTTTTGGTTTGCTCTAGGTGATTTTTTTTTTTTTCCTTTCAACGCCCCTATTTTTTGTTCTGAAAATTTGTTTCTTTCAGGATTGATTAGAGGTTTCACAAAGTATAGTGTAACCAAGCAGCTTTTTTTCTTTCATTGGTCAGTACGAATCTACAGCCCAATGGATCTATTTCTTTTTTAACGTATACTTTGAAACAATGTTATAGTTTTCCCAACTTTGATACCTTCCTTTAACAATAAAGGTGATTGGTCTGAATAGGAAACACCAAATCACATGCTGTGTTTACTAAGTATATAAACAGGTATTGTTTCCCTTGTACGTGTGTAAAAAACCCAACAATCTGTGGAAGTGTCTTTGACACGAAACGCGTTATGCATTTTATTGTTCTTATTTAAATAAATCTCTTTTATATCTACGCCACTGCCTGTACGAGGAATTCATTTGTGGACGAGCGCCCGGTTCTATTTTTTTCTATATTTTTGTTCTTCTTGTACAAAGGTATATGGGCTTTTCTGCAGGAAACTTCCAGGTTACTGCCTTTGATGGGGTCAGCTAACGTACAAGCATACCACAGGGTGGGCCATTTATATGGATACACCAAAATAAAATGGGAATGGTTGGTGATGTCAACATCAGCTGCAATGACCTGGGTACTGCGTTCACCAGACATCAACACAATTTCTATCCGCTCCTCACGTGTTAACCTCTGGAACATGTCAATGGCTGTAAACAAAGAGAAACTTGTAAATAACTCATGAAAGAATAAAGTTACATTAAAACCAATCACACCATTGTTTTTCTTGTGAAATTCTCAATAAGTTTGATGTGTTACATGACCCTCTTCCCATTGGAAAAAATAATTTTTTATCCAAAATGGCCAATTTCAAAATGGCTGCCATGGTCAACACCCATCTTGAAAAGTTTTTCCCCTCCCATATACTAATGTGCCATAAACAGGAAGTTGATATAACCATCCATTCCAATTTTATTTAGGTGTATCCATATAAATGGCCCACCATGTATCAGAAGAGAGGACAGGAGACATAGTCAGGTCATGAACAGAAGGTTAAAGCAGGCAGAGATTGTTAATCATCAGGTCATAGGCAGAAGGTTAGGGGAGGTTAGGAGAAATACACAAATACAATTTTCCACACAACATTACAGCGCACTTCGACAAGCAAAGAGGGTTCCTTTTAAAAAGAACCTATCCTGTTCAGTATACTGTCTGATAAGCAGGCAACAGGTTATAAAGCAGGAGGAGCTGAAGAGATTAATATATACAGATGTAGCAGAACTAAAAAGAACAGATAATGCGCTGTGATATCACGGCATAGAATGTTATCTCTACTTTCTCAGTACTTTTCAACGGACTTTGTTTACAGACGAGAGCAGATAACATAAAAAGCCGTGATATCACGGTCAAGCTAGACTCTGCTACATCTGTAGTTTTTGCATACAGAGATACCTGTCACTCACTGATAAGCTGCCTACTGGACCAGAATAATTTAGATTTACGCTGCTCAGAGCACAGTAAAAAAAACAAGATATTTGTTCTCATTGGGTCAATATGATTGCAGCAATGCTAAATTCATGAAATTTTTGTTTCTTTTTATTGCTACTACTACCGTGTTTCCCCGATAGTAAGACAGCGTCTTACATTCTTTTTACCCCCAAAAGTCCCACTATGTCTTACTTTCGGGGTATGTCTTATATAGGGCAGGTTTTAGGGCCGCTGTAGACAGGTATAGGGCCCGCTGTAGACAGGTATAGGGCCAGTGTAGGCAGGTATAGGGCCAGCTGAAAGGGAGGTATAGGGCCAGCTGTAGGAAGGTATAGGCCCCGTGTAGGAAGGTATAGGGCCAGCTGTAGGCAGGTATAGGACCAGCTGTAAGGCAGGTATAGGGGCCCGCTGTAGGCAGGTATAGGGCCAGCTGTAGACAGGGATAGGGTCGGCGTAGGCAGGTATAGGGCCAGCGTAGACAGGTATAGGGCCAGCTGTAGCAGAAAAAACACTTACCTTGGCTCCCCGCTGCTCCGTCTCCCGCGCCGTGCCGCCTCCTCGCTGCTCCGGCCTCCCGCACGCTCATCCCGGCACAGGCAGTGATGTCATCAGGCCGCGCTATGTCTTACTTTCGGGGTACGTCTTACATTAGGCGACCTCCCTAAGACACCGCTACGTCTTACTATCGGGGGTGTCTTACTATCGGGGAAACATGGTACTACTAACAAAACACTTTTTAAAATTTCTTTACGTGTATCCTCATTTCACAACCTATAAACTTTTATTTCCAAAGCAAACATAAAAAAGTGCAAGCTCCCATACAATCCATTGAAAAGCCATTATTTATATTTCCACTAAAAATCAAAAGAGGTGGGTAAGATATTTTGCATGATTCACGCTTACACGTTTTGGGCACAGACTGCCCTTGTTCACAGCAAGGTCCCACACAATCTATTAAGTAGCCATTATTTTTATTTCTACTACTCATCAAAAGAGGTGGGTAAAATATACTGCATGATTCATGCTTATGCATTTCGGGCACACACTGCCCTTGTTCACAGCAGTGTTTTGTTATTTAGTAGTAAAAAGAAACAAAAACATTATGAATTTGGCATTGCTGTAATCATATTGATCCAAAGAATACAAATATCTTGCTATTTTTTACAGTTCATGCTGTGAACAAGGGCAGCCTGTGCCGAAACGTGTAAGCGTGAATCATGCAGTATGTTTTACCCATCTCACTTGATATGTAGAGGAAATAAAAATCATGGCTTTTTAATGGATTGTGCAGGACCTTGCACTTTTTAGTGTTTTCTTTGAATGTACAAGTGAGACAGAGGACCGACGGCCATCCCAGCATGCTACAATAAGCCAAACATTTGAGTGGATATCTACCTACGCTGGCACATCTTTATGGTTGAGTCCCCTCTTTTTTTTATATTTTTCATTATAAACTTTTATTTTATTTTTTTTCAACCGAGCTGCATGAGGGTTTTTTTTTTCAGGCTGACCATCCTTTTGAATTGCAGAGGCTATAAACTCCGAAGGACTGATTTTAAATATTGCCAATTCATCTTGTCAGCATTTAGTGATAACATAATTGAGTTCAGGGACGATCTGGTGACTATTTGGACTCTTGGGGCGACATGTATGATCGGGCTTTTCGCCTGTTTTTTGGAGTAACCTGCACCTCCCGGCCCGAATCCCCCTGTCGGATGCGGGGATGCAGTGTTAGGCGCAACGTTCGCCACTTTCAGCTGAGCCCCGCCTAAAGGGGCGGGCAATGGGCGCGGTGTAGGCGTTCCGGGGCGGGACGCGGCGCGCTCGTAAACTCCGAGGCATGTACGATCGCGAGTCGGCAAAGTGCAGCGCATTGCAGCGCTCGCCAGCTCCGACAGGCAGACCTAGTTTATTTTGGTCTAAATGCTCCGGCGGAGGCGAAGTGAAGCAAGAACGTAACATGCGAGGAAACATAGAAGATCGCAAGAGAAATCTCGGTGCTCCGCTCCGTGCAGCATGAAGTATGATTCCAAAAAATCGCCTTTATAAAGGCGGAAAACATTATCAGAAAAGAGCTCAAACCTCAAAAATAAAAAATACATAAAAAAAAAATCCACTTTCCAAAAATCTAGAACGGCGCAATATCAAGAATTAGGATATTGGAAATTGACGGGAAATACAGTAATTCAAATTCTGAAAGCTATTCTCATTGGTCGGCAGAAACCAGCCAATCACAATAGGAGCGACAGTGAACCATTAAAACCTATGGAGAACTATTAACCGATCAGAATCAAAGGCGGGACAGTTAAAAATACAGAAAAAATGCAGAAAAGAGCTGATTGGCTGAGCTAGCGGTGGCTTGGCTATCCCAGCCAATCAGAGAGCGAGCTACTTCTCCCATTGTAGTCTATTTAGAGAGCGGTGCAATGCAATCTCGGCGCTCAGCGCTGTGCGGCATGGAGTATGAATAAAAAAATAATTTTTATTAAGTGTAAATCATTATCAGATTAAGCGCTGAAACCGTCTATAAAAATAAAGCAGTTAAATCCCTAACAACGCATTTGTCGCCGAGACCGGCGCTACATAAGGAATTGCAATAGGGAGAATTGCCGGGAAATACAGTAATTCAAATTGTTTAAGCTATTCTGATTGGTCGGCATAAACCAGCCAATCAGAATAGGAGCGACAGTTGCCCATTCTAACCTATGGAGTAGAATTGACCAATCAGAATAGGAGCGACAGGAACCCATTCTAACCTATGGAGAAATATTGACCAATCATATTCAAAGGCGGGACAGTTCAAAATACAGTAAAAAGGCAGAAAAGAGCTGATTGGTTGAGCTAGCGGCGGGGGCTCGTCCAGCTTAGCCAATCAGAGGGCGAGCTACTTTCTCAAAGAGTTCTATAGGGAAAAGAAATTCAGAGCGAGCTCTGTGATTGGCTAAGTTAAAAGAGGCGCGGTTATTGGGACTCATAGGAGCGACGCTCCTATGGGTTTTCTAATGCAATCTGAAATAAAACTGTACATGGCCGAAATCAAATGATAAGACTACAGAAGTTGGCCCGATGTGTATATAAAATGAATAATAATATGGGGGTAAATAAAAAAGAATATTAAATCAATAAAATCCTGTTTAGTTCTTTATTTTCGTTACACCAATACTATTGATCCTTGGCTAACGAAAATAAAAAAATAAACCTGATTTTATTGAATTAATATTCTTTTTTATTTACCCCCATATTATTATTCATTTTATATACACATCGGGACAACTTCGGCAGTATTATCATTTGATTTCGGACATGTACAGTTTTATTTCAGATTGCATTAGAAAACCCATAGGAGCGTCGCTCGCTCTCCCATTGGTCCAAATAACCGCACCTCTTTTAACTTAGCCAATCACAAACAGAGCTCACTCTGCATTTTCTTTCCCCATAGAACTCTATGAGAAAGTAGCTGATGGGCTAAGCTGGACAAGCCCCCGCCGCTTCAACCAATCAGCTCTTTTCTGCCTTTTTACTGTATTTTGAACTGTCCCACCTTTGAATATGATTGGTCAATATTTCTCCTTAGGTTAGAATGGGTCCCTGTCGCTCCTATTCTGATTGGTTAATTCTCCTCCATAGGTTAGAATGGGCCACTGTCGCTCCTATTCTGATTGGCTGGTTTATGCCGACCAATCAGAATAGCTTAAACAATTTGAATTACTGTATTTCCCGGCAATTCTCTCTATTGCAATTCCTTATGTAGCGCCGGTCTCGGCGACAAACGCGTTGTTAGGGATTTAACTGCTTTATTTTTATAGAAGGTTTCAGCGCTTTATCTGATAATGATTTACACTTAATAAAAAGGATTTTTTTATTCATACTCCATGCCGCACGGCGCTGAGTGCCGAGATTGCATTGCGCCGATCTCTCCATAGACTACAATGGGAGAAGTAGCTCGCGCTCTGATTGGCTGGGATAGCCAAGCCACCGCTAGCTCAGCCAATCAGCTCTTTTCTGCATTTTTACTGTCTTTTGAACTGTCCCGCCTTTGATTTTGATTGGTCAAAACTTCTCCATAGGATATAATGGGTTTTTGTCGCTCCTATTCTGATTTATGGCTGGTTTATGCCAACCAATCAGAATAGCATACCGAATTGGAATTACTGTATTTCCCGGCAATTCTTTCTGTTGCAATTCCAATGTAGCACCGGTCTCGGCGACAAACGCGTTGTTCTGGATAGAATTGATTTATGTTTATAGAATGTTTGAGCTCTTTTTCAGAGAATATTTTACAACTAATAAAAATGTTTTTTTTAATCATACTCCATGCTGCACAGCGCTGAGAGCCGAGATTGCATTGCGCCGATCTCTCTATAGACTACAATGGAAGAAGTAGCTCTCACTCTGATTGGCTGGGATAGCCAAACCACCGCTAGTTCAACCAATCAGCTCTTTTCTGCATTTTTACTGTATTTTGAACTGTCCCGCCTTTGATTCTGATTGGTTCAAACTTCGCCATAGGCTATAATGGGTCCCTGTCACTCCTATTCTGATTGGTCGGGGTAGCCAAGCCCCCCCTAGCTCAGCCAATCAGCTCTTTTCTGCATTTTTACTGTATTTTGAACTGTCCCGCCTTTGATTCTGATTGGTCAATAGTTCTCCATAGGTTTTAATGGTTCACTGTAGCTCCTATTCTGATTGGCCGGTTTCTGCCGACCAATGAGAAGCGCTTACAGAATTTGAATTACTGTATTTCCCGGCAATTTCCAATATCCTAATTCTTGAATTAGGATATTGGAAAGTGATTTTTTTAATGTATTTTTTACTTTTGAGGTTTGAGCTCTTTTTCTGAGAATGTTGAACGCCTTTATAAAGGCGATTTTTGATTCATACTCCGCACCGACATGTGGAATGATTTCTCGCTGTTTTCCAGCCTGTCTCGCATCGGAACAGATTTTTGGCGCAGTCCCTTCTGCGCCTAAGTCCCGCACTGCACCCCACACACTGGCGAGGCGCAGGGAACTTTTCCCCGCATGTATGAGCGCACCTCCTCGGACGGCGAATCTTAGGCGCAGCCCCGCACTGCGCCCCACACACTGGCGAGGCGCGGCAGACTTTTCCCCGCATGTATGAGTGCACTACCTCGGGCGGCGAATCATAGGCACAGCGCCGCACTGCGCCTAAGTCCCGCACTGCGCCTCACACACTGGCGAGGTGCAGCGGACTTTACATGGAATGTATGAGCGCGCCCCAGTGCCGACATAAATCAGGCGCAGATTTCGCCGAAAAACCGGCGGAAAGGTGCGCCCTGATGTGGCGAGATTCATACATGTTGTCCTTGGTGTTGGTGTAGGTATACTTGCTGGGAGAGAACTCATTGATGTACAGAAAGAATTTTGGAGAAAAATGTAATATCCAAGTTGAGCAATGAGATCGGGTGGTTAATAGCAGGATGGACTGTCGATTTACCTGGTTTGGGAACTTACTCTGGTAGTTGCCAATAGTTCTTTTGGAGGGATGAATTAGATAGTTTGTTAGATAGATTACAGAGACGTGGAGATAATATTTAAGTAATGATTTGATAATATTCATTTGAGAAACCACCAGGTCCAAGGGCTTTGTTATGCTGAGCCTTATGAATAATTAACTGATCTTCCTCCATAGATATTGGAGTATTAAGCGAGATATGTTTGAAGGAAGCTTAGGAAGGTTTAAGGAGCTTAAAAAGGAGTCTACATCCTGATTAAAGGGAGGTGTCACACCCTCACTTTCCCTAAGGTTGTAGACCTTGGCATCGAAATGTTTTCGCTATCTGTAGTGCTAAGATATTAGTTGACCATCCGGAATCCATATTGGTATTATCTCTTTAAGAATATTAGATGGTAAATAGCTTGCATTAGATAGTATTGTCTGCAAGTTTCCCAGCACCTGGGGTTCATTATCACATGGTTCTTATCAGTGTTGCTCGCATATTTTATTATGAGAATACTGTACCACATAGCTATATAGCTTTATATTAGTTAGATAATACTACCCAGCAATGTTTAGGGAGAAAGGATGGGAATGCAGGTGTTCATGGCTTATTACCAGGGGTGTTCAACATCCGGTGATGGATTTTTCCAGTGCCAGGTTAACCTCTGAAGAACTGGCCATTCGGAGGAGGGGGGACCTTCAACTGGAAAAATACTGATCTGTTAGTTTGTGTAACACTTGGTTACGCAGGCATTTGTTTCAAATGAGATATAAGCTGGAGAAGTTTGCTGCGAGGCCAGAAGCATCTGGACTTGTGTGCTATAAGGTATGCCCGTGAAACAGTGTGGTCCCAGGAATGTCTCTGTCCTCGCTGTTTGCTTCTCACAGTTGATGTTATGGACCGATGAAGTATATCAATCCTGGTGACATTTTTACCTGTATAGAGGTGTAATGTAAGTATTTAACCTTTGTAGTCCATATTATAGTGCTTTGCCTTTGTAACCCATATTATGCGTGCTTTGCCTTTGTAATCTATATTATGCAAAAGTATACACAATATCACACTATCTTCTTTTAGTCTTACGTAATCACTGAATTCTTCATATAATAAAGTTAATAAAGCATTTGATGTTGCCTTCTTTAAAGCCGTATCCGACCCCTTAAAATAGTTGGCAAAACACTATCTCACTAGGATTTTGGATTATTTGACCTAAAGGGCCTTGCAAAAAGGAAATCTTCATTTTGGCCTGCATTGTCTTAATTAGAGATGAGCGAATTTCTAAAAAATTCGATTCGCCGAATTTTCCAACAAAATTCACTTCGACGAAAATATATTAGCGATGAATCGCATTAAAAAACAGCTATTTCCTGGCTGCAGAGAGCCTGTAGGGTGCTGTAGAACATTGTGCCATGCTCAAATATGCAGAGGGAGCTTAGTTTGGTCTTCATACAATGCTGTGTTTTAGTAAGACATGCACATGACTGGCGCTGCTCTTAGAATCGCTTCACTCTAAAATTCCCTGGGCACTTACGGGGGCAAAACTGACCAAAAAACTGAAGAGGGAATGTAGCCTGATAAAGTCCTGGCAGCGCCAGCTGGAAAAAAACAAGCTCAGGGCTAAGATCCTACCATAGCATCAAAGAACACAGTAGTAGGTTACTGGAGCCAGCACAGGTCTTAGCACGGTAAGGGGACATCACAGCAAGGGTCACTCCATGAGGCAAGAGCTTTAAACCATCACAAATTATGACAGAACCTGTTCTGTTAAACACTGATACATATAGAGGCCCCCGAATGAGTGTAGAGGGTGTCGGCAGTAATTTTGTGTTGACGTCTCTGATCATTTTGCCCTTCCTTTCATCCGTCAGTGTCCGCTTTCAATCGGTCAATAATCCATCAGTATTGTTAAGGCCAAAAACAAACAGGAGTTGATCCAAAACAGAGATGACCAGTAAATTAGATATTTGCATGTCTTCTGTGTTCTGTATCCACTCCTTCTTTTGGCTATCAATCCTGATGCTTTTCATTCCTTCTGACAGATGAAAAAAAGGGGAAAACCAAACATAGTGGTAACGTCATAGAATGGTGAGGGTGGAAACAGCATAAGGAAACCAAAGGGTGTTCCAGTGAGATAGCGGTCACTTCGCAGCAGCATGAGTAGGCCACAGAGTGGCACAATGACAAAATCTGGAGGTGGCAGCAACATCAGGAGCCCACAAAGTGGCACAATTACACATTGTGGAGGTGAGGGCATCAACAGCAGCAGCAGCATGAGGTCAGAGAGTTGCACAATGACAGAGTGTAGAGGTGGGTGGCAATACCAGTCCCTGGTAAAGATGGTGGGAGGCAGATGGAGCAACTGGCAGCATATGTGTGGCATCAGGCGGGTGGCAGCATCAGAATAGGGGCTGAGGTAGGTAGTTAGAATCCAGACTCATTTCTCAAAGTTTTGGAGAGGCGTCATGGCTGATGTAATATGATGCCTAAGCCTTTGGTGTGTGGAAATCCTGGCCGATCCACGCCTGATTCATCTTACCAAAAGTCAGTCTCTCCATATTTTGGGTTGACAAGCGAGTTCTTCTCAGGGTAACTATGGCCCCCGCCGCACTGAACACCTGCTCTGATGCCACACTACTGGCTGGGCAGGACAGCTTCTCCACTGAAAACTCAGCAAGTTGCGGTCACACATCCAGTTTGGCTGCCCAGTAGTCCAGCGGATCTTCTACCTGGGGTGGCAGAGTGCTGTCCAAATACGCCACCACCTGCTGGTTCAGGGCTTGCTTCAGGTCCTGCTGCTGCTGGTGAGTGCCCTCCTCACTAGGCGGGTGAAGGAAGCTGCTCATCAAAGACTCCAGACTTAGGCTGCTGCTGATGGAGCTGGTACTGCTCCTACTAAACACCTTCCTACAGCAGCCGTGGCAGTGGTATGTGAGCGCTGAGGAACCCCCTGGTCACACCAGTCTGAGGAAGGACCATGATGCACATAGGCAGCTACCATCTGACTACAGAGGATGGCTCTATAATAAATGTGATAGTGCTCCCTCTCAGCAGCTGGAAAAAAGGCTCCCATTTGAAACCGGGAGCAAAGGTCCAAGAAGGTGGAGAGCCAGAAGTCATCCCTCTGCCGGATGGTGACTAGTTGGCTGTCCCTATTCAGGCAAATCAGCATGCTGCGGGCCATCTGCATAAGTGACTCTGAGAGACTCCCTGCCTCCATCTCCACTGTATACTGCCACGGTGCTTGGAGGTCATCTGCCCCATCTTCCTCATCTCCATCTACCTCACCCGGCTGCTACTGCTCCTCCTCTCCTGTCACCTGGGTAGAAAAACCACTCAGTTCACCAGACAATGCTTGTGCTCCAATGTGCCCCTCCTCTTCCTCCACTTCAGCCCCCACCGGACTCGTGGCCGCGAGATGTAGTTGCCACGTCTCCAGTCCCCTGTCCAGACAGATTTTTCAGCAGCTGTTCCAGGACATGAAGCAGTGGAATTACGTTATTCATCCCGTAGTCCTGGCGACTGACAAACAACGTCGCTTCCTCAAATGCCCTTAGCAAACGGCAGGTGTCACAGATGAGCTGCCACTGGCTGACCTAAAAGTTACACAGGGGAGCACTGCTGTCCGCTTGGATCATCAAAAAATCGTTAATGGCCTTTCTCTGTTCATACAGTTGGTCAAACATGTCCAATGGGTGGAAACATCACATATCAGCGTGTGTTGGGGGAGGCCGTTCTGCTGCTGCAGCTTGAGGAGGGTGTGCCTGGCTTTATAGGAATGGATGAAGTGGCATGCACAGTTTCCTGCCCATTTTTAGAACGTCTTGAAGATCAGTGGAAGACTTCAGGAACCTTTTCACAACCAGATTGGACACATGCGCCATGCAGGGCGCATGGATCATCCCTCCACGGTGCAGCGTGAACACCATGTTACTCCCATTGTCCGTTACCATGATTCCGATTTGCAGTTGGCGCGGAGAAAGCAACACATCAATTTCCTGCTGCATGACGCGGAGCAGTTCCGCCCCTGTGTGACTTCTTTCGCCTTGGCAAACCAGGTGTAGAACTGCGTGACACTGCTGTGCCCTGCACATGTGGTATGATGGAGCAGCACTTGTGGAGGTGGAGGCAGTGGTGGAGGAGGAGGTGGACATTGTTGCAGGAGCAGCAGTTTGACAACGTGGATTAGAAAGCGGCGTCTACTGTCCAAGTTGTTGGTGTGGCTGGGCAGGAAGCACATTCACCCAGTGGGCCGTAAAGGACATGTACTGTCCCTGACCGTAGTTACAGCTCCACACGTCCACGCTGCCATGCACCTTGGAAGAAACCGATAGGCTCAAGGACTGGCCCACCTTTTGTTCTACATATTTGTGAAGTGCTGGTACTGCCTTTTTCAAAAAGAAATTATGGCTTGGAACTCTCCACGTCGGCTCGGCACAAGCCATTAGTTCTCTGAACGGTGCAGAGTCCACCATTTGGAAACGGAGGGACTGCAGTACCAACAACTTGGACAGAAGCACGGTCAGCTGCTGCACCTTAGGATGGTTGGACACATACTGTTGTCTCTTTGCAATCGCCTTGTTGAACGACTGCTGGTGCCATGAGTAGTGAGAAGCAGGACCGAGAGATGATGGCAAAGAGAAACAGCTCTCTTCTGCAGAGGTGGTGGAGCCTTGACTGGCTGCAATGGCATGCATGCCACTGAGTGCTGCTGCCGCTGCTGCTGTTGCTGCGGCAGCAGCAGGATGGACCACCACATCTGAGACACATTTCTCCCAGGCCACCAGATGGTGATGCTGCATATGATGACACAGGGCCGTGGTGCCAACGTTAGCTCCCTGGCCACGCTTCACTTTCTGCCCACAAATTTTACATATACACATGTTCGGCTCCTCTGGTGTCTTAGCCAAAAACTGCCACACCGCTGAGTAGGTGATTTTACCACCAACACTCCACACTGAGTGACTACTAACGCCGCTGCCCCTGTGCCACTACCTTCTTGGACCTGTGTCTGAAGTTCCCACCGACTCTTGGCTGGGGTTGTCAGATGTCATCTGGGAGGAAGTGGATGGCCTAGATAACCAATCAACCCTTGGGTTGCTGGTCAATACACGGCCACTAGATGACACCGGCAGTTGTGGCCTCACCGAGTGACCCCTGCTGCGACGTCCTCTTACAGACTTTGTTTAATGAAGATGTCTGTATATGATAAATACACACCCTGTATTTCACTCCAAGTACAACACTAACAGGATAGAGGATTGCCAGAATCTGAAATTCCCCAATAAAACAGCAGGAGAAATTGAAATAATGGGGCAGAAAAAGCGGTCTGTATTTCTATCCCAATACAACACTATCAGGATTGAGTGGATTATTTGAATTTAAAATTCCCTAATACAACAGGAGAAATTGAAATAATGGCGCAGAAAAAGCGGTCTGTATTTCTATCCCAATACAACACTATCAGGATTGAGTGGATTACTTGAATTTAAAATTCCCTAATACAACAGGAGAAATTGAAATAATGAGATCTGTGTAGCAGCAGATACAGAACACTGAGTGACTGAGCAAGTAACAGACTTGTAATGGTCTTTTTTCCCCTTCCCCAATCGCTAAGTAAAGCTGTATAATGAGAGCTATGCAGCAGCAGCAGCAGAGACGCTGTTATGCCAAGAGACACAACGAGAGGACTGTGAGGAGCGCAGGTGCCGTCCTTACTTATAGTGCAGTGACGTCACAGAATCCCGCCGGTCTCTGATTGGCTTCATGTCTGCACGTGTCATTGAGGGTCCTCCTTATTTCCTCCCAGAGTTCTTTGCTCCATGTAACGCCATGTGCTAACGGCCATTTTACAAAAAAAAAGACGCTTCGTTCCCGCGGAGTACCATAAACTTCGGCTTCATGCAGAACCAAAGTTTTCCTGAAATTCTAAACGAATTCCACTTCGTTCGAATCGATTCGCCCATCTCTAGTCTTAATACGGTTCACTTATACTTTATGCAGTGTATATCTTTGGACATAAAATCACCATTTTAGCTTTTTTAGGGTAAATTCACATATATAAAGACAGAGAGCTTTTAATTTATGTCTTGAATTTACTAACTGTTCTTTAACGGAGTCAGTAGCCTGTTTTTTAAATTCAATATCTTCTAAAAGCAGGGCGGTTTCTGATAAAGCCAGTTTAATTAACACACCCGATGAAGGCTTTGTGCATGCACCATAGAGGAGATATGGATGGGGCAAAAGGTGTGTTAAAATTAAAATAATCCTGTAGTTCATGCTTGATCTTGTCAACATTTCTTTTTTCAACAGATAGTTATTTAATCGCCACAGGGGTGATGTGAGTGGGCAAACAAACTTTTTAGGATCAGATCAACCAGAACGTGTCTGACCGTGTTATATTGTCAATGTTAGATGAGTCTACTTGTTCTAGGAATATTTCACCCTAGAAAAAGTTTATGCATGTGTGGATAGATCTATAGGCTGAGTAGAACTTGTAGCCTCTATCAGAAGAATATCGCCAAATATCATGGAGATCTGCTTTATAAAGGGGGGGGGGGTCAGTTTAGCAATAACAGATTCTCTACATCTGAAACTGCCCATTTCCTTTGAAATAACCATGTTAAAATTGCAGCAAAGCCTTCTTGTCTTACTTTTATAGCAGCTTGGATAGTCTTTTTATGAAAATGATTTGCCTGTCGTTGGGACTGTATAAGGAAACAATAATACATTTCTTGGCATTAATCTCAAAAACCAGGATAACAAATCTGACTTCTGAATCACAAATACCATCCAAGCATGGCGTGTTTCTGAACAAAAATTGCAATGCCTGCTGTTTTCATAGGCACAGACGGAAAAAAAAAGGAAAATAGGAAACAGGAAACAATTTTTTTTTACCTGTTGAAATCTAAACCAACTGAGTCTCTTGAATACAGAGAATGTCACATTTAAGCTAAATCTCCACAGCATCATACAAAAAATGTCTGAAAGTCGACTATTTTCTTTCCGATGCACGGCCATGGTTTTTGCAATGTTTTGTGCAAAAAACGCGGTCGGTTCTCAATTTTTTGCCGTTGGTCCCATACAATTGATTTTCACTATATAAAGTGAAAGGGGAACACTGATTGGTTGCTATGGGCAACAAAGATAGTCTTAGACCTAATCAGTTTTTCTACATGAGACACATAGTTTTTACATTGCAACTATACTTATTTTGATTACAGATTACATATACAGTATTAAGGAGTAGTTTTGTGAACTGCAATTCTATATTTGTAAACATGTCTATTTGCTGAGTGTGTGTGCTGTATCAAGTATGTTATACAGGTAACTCATTTGTGGTGTGGTTATCTAATCAGAGCTAAAGAGGTTCCCCAGGACTATCATTTTATTTATTATAGGGCTCACAACTGTATTATATTAAACTTTGTAACTAATACTTATTAATAGTGTTGATCAAACCATTCAAGAAAAGTTAAGTTCTGGTCGAACTTCTCGATTTTTCCGAACCAAGCTTTTTACGGTTCATTCGAACAAAGTTTGCGTTTGACACGTGCGCTCGCGTTTGACACGCCATTTTTAGTTCCACTTTTAGCTGCTTCTGGCACTTTTGGTGGCCATCCAATCAGTGCACAGCACAGAGGAGTGTCAAAAACGTCATCAGGGAGGGTGTAGGGAATCTCATTGGCTGCTAAAATCACATGACCCTGTTATATTACATTTCACTATTTCCTTGTGAACACCATTTGCAGTTAACTCTCTGTACTGAACGCACTTCTCACTGACGGTCTGCTTGCTTGTATGTATGCAGGCACATGATTTCTCAGCGATTTTAGACAGGAAAAGCTGCTAGTTAGATTAGATGGGGGGTACAGCAAGCTTAGGGAATCATAGGCAGCAATAGTTAGCGATTTTTGTATTGCTGGCTGCATCTTTCCCATCTTTATTCTGAGAGCCAAAAAGTTCATTAGCACCATTAGAAAATCTGCTACACAAAGAAATTGCTTTCAAATACTGGCTGTTTGCTGCAAATTTGATTGAATGCATAGCTACTGTAGAAGACATCATTAGTAAATGTCCTATAAATAAGAAATCTATTTCAAAAAATAACTGCTTCTTGAAAATGTTAATGAGTGTCCAAAATGTCATTTTTGCTGGTTTGTAGGTCCAGTTACTGTAGAAGACACCATCGGCAAATGTCCTATAGAAAGAAATATATTTAAAATACTAATTGCTTCTTGAAAATGTTATTGAGTGTCCAAAGGTTATTTTTGCTGGTTTGGGGGTCCAGCTACTGTAGAAGACTCCGTTAGCAATGTCTTTTAGAAAGAAATCTATTTCAAATACTAATTGCTTCTTGAAAATTTTATTGCGTGTCCAAAAGGTCCTTTTTGCTGATTTGGGGATCCAGCTACTGTAGAAAATAGTGTTAACAAATGTCCTATAGAAAGAAATCTATTTCAAATGCTAATTGCTTCTTTAAAATGTTATTGAGTGTCCAAAAGGTCAATTTTGCTGTTTTGGGGGTCCAGCTACCATAGAAGACACAATTAGCAAATGTCCGATCGAAAGAAATCTATTTCAAATACTAATTGCTTCTTGAAAATTTTATTGAGTGTCCAAAAGGTCACTTTTGCTGGATTGGGAATACAGCAACTGTAGAAGACACCGTTAGCAAATATCCTGCAGAAAGAAATCTATTTCAAATACTAATTGCTTCTTGAAAATGTTATTGAGTGTCCAAAAAGGTCTGTTTTTGCTGGTTTGGGAGTCCAACTACTGTAGAAGACATCGTTAGTAAATGTCCAATAAAAAAGAAATCTATTTCAAATATTAACTGCTTCTTTAAAATGTTAATGAGTGTCCAAAAAGGTCATTTTTGCTGGTTTGGGAGTCCAGCTACTGTAGAAGACACTGCTAGCAAATGTCTTATAGAAAATAATCTATTTCAAATACTAATTGCTTCTTAAAAATTTTATTGAGTACCCAAAAGGTCAATTTGCTGTTTTGGGGATCCAGATACTGTAGAAGACACCGTTAGTAAACGTCTTATAGAAAGAAATTTATTTCAAATGCTAATTGCTTCTTGAAAATTTTATTCAGTGTTCAAAAGGTCATTTTTGCTGGCTTGGTGGTCCAGCTACCATAGAAGACACCGTTAGCAAATTTTCTATAGAAAGAAATTTATTTAAAATAGTGCATGATTGGTTCAAATTTTATTGAGGGACCAAAAGGTCATTTTTGCTGTATTGTGGGTACAGCTATTGCATTATTCAAAATTAGCAAATCTTCTATAGAAAGAAATCTATTTCAAATAGTGGTTTCTTGGTGATACTTTTATTGAGTGCCAAAAAGTTCATTTTTCCACTTTTGGGGGTACAGTTCTTGCATAACAGAGTGTTACCAAATCTCCCATATTAAGAAATCTATTTCAAATACTGTTTGCTTGCTGCAAGTTATTCGGATTGAAGAAAATGTAATTTTTCCATTGTGGGGGGTAGAGTTCTTGCATAACCGACCGTTATCATATCTTCCATAGAAAGAAATATATTTGAAATTGTGGTTGTTTGCTGTAAATTATTCTGATTGAAGAAAAATTTATTTTTGCCGTTTTGGGGCTTCAATAATTGTATAACATACCGTCTCCAAATCTCTTGTACAAAAAAATATATTTTAAATAGTCGTTGGTGGGTGAAATTTATTGGAGTGGAGAAAAGTTAATTTTTGGCAGTTTTGGGGGTGAAATACCTTTCAAATATATCATGTGTTATTGTCATACAGATATATATATCCAGGAAATAGTTCTCTCTGTTGCTAATCTTTACTTAATGCCAAAAAGTGTAATTTTGCCAGATTTTAAGTCCACATAACGCTGAATTATACCAGTGCGTGTAACGGTCAGTGGTAGTGGATCCTCTGGACCACCGCAAGCGATGGTAGTAGCCTTGCCAGGGAGCAGAATCTAAGTAGGTCCGGTTTTCACCAGAGCCCGCCTCAAAGCGGGATGGACTTGCTGCGGCGGATTGCTACCAGGTCGCTACCCCTGACGAGACTTGCTTGCGGTGGCTGCCAAAGGTGTGGTGTGGTACAGAATCGTGAGGCAGGCTCGTAGTCGGGGACTGGCAGAAGAACAGGACAGGCGGCAAAGGTTCGTGGTCGAGGGATGGAGGCAGAAAGGTACGGTACACGGTAATGGCAACAAGACACACTAGGCCCAGGGTACTATCGATTTGGCAAGGTGATAAGGAAGGACAGGACTTAAATAGGGTCAGCGCCCGGTGAGACCAATCACTGGCGCGATGTCCCTTTAAATTGAGCCCACATCCGGCCAGTAGCAGAAGCGCGTGCCCGAAGTACAGCAGGAGTGCGTGAGGTAAGAGAACAGAGCTGCGGGTGTGCCCGCGACTCGACACGGAGGTCACAGGGACACCCGTGACAGTACCCCCTTTAGGCCGCCCCCTCTTTCTAGTCTGCAGAAACCTCTTCAGGAGGTCCCGGTCCAGGATGTTATCCTCCGGCTCCCATGACCTCTCTTCTGGCCCAAACCCCTTCTGTCAACCAAGAAAAATCATCTCCCCCTAACTGTCTTCATGGCCAAGATCTCCTTAACTGTAAAAACATTGGTGGAGTCAGCTACGGGAGGTGGGGGAACTACAGACCGGGAGAACCGATTGAAGATGGCCGGTTTCAGCAGGGAGACATGGAAAGAGTTTGGGATGCGCATAGTAGGAAGGAGCTGGAGTTTGTAGGCCACAGGATTGATGCGCCTCAGGACTTCAAAGGGACCTAGAAAACGGAAAATATGTTGAAGAAGAGATTGGCTAGATGTGGAGCGGATAGGAGGCCGGGCAGCGGAACAAAGTGTGCCATTTTGGAGAATCTGTCCATGACCACCCAAATAACCGTGTTACCGGCAGAGGGAGGTAAGTCGGTGATAAAGTCCATGGTGATGTGAACCCACGGACAGTTAGGCACTGGCAGAGGTTGCAGAAGCCCCGCCGGCTCGAGAAGAGGAGAGTTATTCCGAGCGCAAGTGGTACAAGCTTCCACAAATTCCTTCATGTCTTTGGCCAATTCAGGCCACCATTAAAAGCGGGCAATCAGGGAATGAGACTTTCGAACCCCGGCTATACAAGAATGACCCCAGTTCAGTACCTTTTTCTGGAGTGCAGGGCACACATACGTCTTGCCCGGGGGTAAACCTTGGAGGCTTATGGGAGCCGCAGATATCAGACATTCAGGGGGTACAATGTGCCGAGGAGTGGCCTCTTCTACTCCAATAACATTTGAGGCCCGGGAAAGAGCGTCGGCTTTGATATTCTTTTCCGCCGGTCGGAAATGGATAACGTAATTGAACCGGGTGAAGAACAGAGACGCTGTCTGAAGGTAGAGGAGATTTTTGTGATCAGTGAAGATATTCATGGGAAATCGAGCACCCTCCAGGAGGTGGCGCCATTCTTCCAGAGCAAGCTTAATGGCCAGAAGCTCTCGATCCCCGATGGTATAGTTCCTCTCTGCCGGTGAAAATGTCCTGGAAAAGTACCCACAAGTCCGAGTCTTTCCCTTGGGCCCCTTTTGGGTGAGGACCGCCAAAGCCCCTACGGAAGAGGCGTCGACTTCTAAAAAGAAGGGTTTCTCGGTATTAGGCCGGGACAACACAGGAGCGGAGGCGAATGCTGCCTTCAATTTGGAAAAGGCATCTTTGGCGTCCGGTGGCCACAGTTTCGGGTTGGCATGCTTTTTGGTGAGAGCCACAATCGGTGCCACCAACGTCGAGAAATGCGGTACAAACTGCCTGTAGTAATTGGCGAAGCCCAAGAAGCGTTGTATAGCCTGGAGGCCAACAGGTCGTGGCAACTGCAGAACGGCGGAGAGTTTAGTGGGGTCCATCTGCAGACCCTTGTCCGAGATTATATATCCGAGGAACGGGAGGCTGGTCTGGTAGAACAGGTACTTTTCCAGTTTGGCATAGAGATGGTTCTCATGCAGGCGTTTCAGGACCTGGTGCACATGCGACTGGTGGGTCTCCAGATCAGGTGATAAACCAGGATGTCATTGAGACAGACAACTACGCAGACATATAGGAGGTCTCTGAAAATGTAATTGACAAATTCGTGGAAGACTGCTGGAGTGTTGCACAAGCCGAAGGGCATCACAAGATACTCGAAGTGCCCATCACGAGTATTGAAGGCTGTCTTCCACTCGTCTCCCTCCCGGATCCGGACGAGATTATAGGCTTTTCGGAAATCCAACTTGGTAAAGACTTTAGCTTCCCGGAGACGATCAAAGAGTTCGGTAAACAGTGGCAAAGGATACCGGTTTTTAATGGTGATCTTGTTGAGAACGCGGTAGTCGATGCACGGTCACAGGGACCCATCCTTCTTCTTCACAAAGAAGAAACCGGCGCCCGCTGGAGAAGTGGATTTACGGATGAAGCCTTTCTATAGGTTTTCCTTAATGTAGACCGACATAGCCTGAGTCTCGGGTACGGAGAATGGGTAGACCCTACCCCGGGGCGGACTAGTCCCAGGCAGCAGACCTATAGGGCAATCATAGGGACGATGTGGAGGAAGAGTCTCCGCTTGCTTCTCGGAGAAGACATCCTGAAAGTCTTGATACGGTTGTGGCAGGCCTGGTAGAGACTTGGGAGCTGGTTGTGGAGGAATGGGGCGCACCCGGCGAGTTTCCACTAGGCAGCGAGACTGGCAGTCTCGACCCCAATGCAAAACTTCACTCGTCTTCCATTCGAGCATAGGGGTGTGACGCTGCAGCCATGGAAGCCCCAGAAGAACAGCCGAGGAAGAACGGGATAGCACGAAGAATGCAATCTTCTCCTTGTGCAAAGCTCCTATTTGTAGGACCACCGGTTCAGTCCAAAAGAGGATGGAGTCTCTCAGTTGCTCTCCAATAACGGACCAGATGACCAAGGGTTGGTCTAAGCGGACCACCGAGAGATGATACTTGGCCACCAAAGTAGCATCCATAAAATTCCCGGCAGATCCAGAATCCAGGAAGGATGACACTTGAAACGAGATTCCGGCATTAGTTGTGACCAGAACTGGCAGCATGAGCCGTGGAGTGGGATGGCTCACACCTAGGGACGCCACTCCCACGAAGCCTAGGTGCACTTGTTTCCAGGACATTGCGGACGGAGCGGACAACCCCTACGGAAAGTATCAGGGCTGTCGTAGTAGAGACACAGGTTCTCCTCACGTTGCCGTGTAAGTTCTTGCGGAGACAGGTGGGCTCTGTCCACTTGCATGACCTCGTCCATGGCTGGCTGCGAAGGAGGCAGTGGAGGCGGAAGAAACATCGGCGCAAGACGGGGTAGACGACCTGTTCGGACTGGTTCCCGCTCTTGACGGAGCTCCTTCTGTCTCTCTAAGAAACGGATGTCAATCCAGGTTGCCAGATGGATAAACTCGCTGAATGAAGACGGAGGGTCCTGGGTGGAGTGGGCATCCTTAATCTGGCTGGAGAGGCCCTTCTTGAACGTGGCGCACAACGCTGCATCGTTCCAAGCCAACTCCGAAGCTAGTGTACGGAATTGCATGGCATAGTGTCCTACGGAGGAGCTCCCTTGCTGTAAGTTCAACAAGGCGGTCTCGGCGGACGAAGCGCAGGCAGGCTCTTCGGAGATGCTTTCAGAACTCCTGCAGGAATGTCGCAAGATCAGTTGTGACCGGATCGCCTCGGTCCCAGAGTGGAGTCGCCCAGGCCAGGGCTTTTCCAGAGAGAAGACTGACCATGAAGGCCATTTTGGACCTTTCAGATGGGAACTGACCAGCCATAAGCTCCACGTGGAGGGAGCACTGGGTGATGAAGCCCGTGCAGGCCTTAGGATCCCCATCAAACTTCGTCGGCATGGACAACCGGAGTTTAGGGCGGACATCCCTGAAGCAGCTGCCACGGGTGGAGCCATGGCAGCCGGCTGCTGCTGCTGAGTGGCAAGGAGCTGCTGCATCATCAAAGACAGTTGGTTCAGCTGTTGCGCTTGCTGCGCGATCTGTTTCGACTGTTGAGCCACGATGGTGGTGAGGTCAGAGACGCTCGGTAGAGGCACCTTGGCGGGATCCATGGTCGAATCGAACTGTAACAGTCAGTGGTAGTGGATAGTGTTGAGCGATTGCGTTGGCTATCGAGATCGATCGATAGTCGATAGTCGGCCGCTATCGATAAGGTTTTCGATAGGGAGCTCGTTATG